>OU342744.1:120681985-120710938 GCA_910589775.1 Avena eriantha
CCCTCGAAGCCACATTCCCCACTTCACTCCCATCCTGCCGTAGCCGCAAGCCGACGACGCCTCCATACCAATCCCCTCTCCGGTAGCCACCCCCTCCCCTCTCACCATGGGTTGAAGGGGAGACGGCGAGGAAACGCATCGTGACAACAGGGACGGTGATTTCGATGTGAGTCGTCTCATCTCTATCTCTATCATCTGTGGCCATTTATCTATTTTTTGAGCCAGATCTACTCCGGTTACTCATGCGCGTATGATGTGTTAGGCCAACCAGACGATGTATGACGCCAACTATCACGGTTTAGCGGATGAAGACAGTCCTCTGTTATGTAAACATGGATATGTGCCCGCTAAATTTGTAGTGTTCGAAGGACGAAACACAGGCAGGAGGTTTCTATGATGTCAAGGACATCGTGTAATGATGCGAGGCGGAAGTTGCGGTGTTGTCAAATGGGTAGATCCAGAGTGGCCCAAATCGATGCAGAAAACGCTAGAAAAACTATGGGAAATGACTGTTGAGTTGAAAGAATCCGCATTCAGCTCACTTCTTGACAGTGTTGAGATGAAGCTATGGGAACCAGTTGACACGATCAAGCATAAGCGAGAACTAATGGGGGTGGAAGACAAGGTTAGCAAAGTCGAGAAGGAGAGGGACACGGCGTTGGCCCTAAATGCTAAAGCAGAGCAAGAACTGACTCAAGCAAGGAAGGATCTTCACCAGGCCAAAGTCCTACAATTGACAACTACGAGTATTGACAAGTGCATGAGGAAAGATGCAGAGAAACAATTGAAGCTGTGCAAGGAAGATGCTAAAAGGAAGGAGCAGGCGATTCGATCCTTGCTCTCGCAGGAAGATGCGCATAGGGCTAAGATTAGGAAGATCAAGGAGATGTGTGATAACTAGTTCTATTTAGCTTAAGCTCCGTGCCTTTTTTAAGTTGTAATAGTTGTACTTGTTGACCTAGCGGTCTGAACTATTGGCCCCGGAGTCCTGGGAGTAAAAAAATTGGTCGCCCGTTAATCTGTCTTAACCCTGCATTACTTCCTTTTGTCTGACTAATGCCCCTTGGATATTCCGCCCGTCGCTTCGTCGTCCTCGTGTACAAATAGGAGGCGCCACAGCTCGTCGCTTCGTCACCCATCCCCTCGCCCTCTCCAATCTCCACCGTGCCGTCCACCCCCCTCGCTCCCTCTCGAATCTCCACCGCGCCGCCATGGAGATGCCCTCACTAAACTTCTACAAGGCGGTGATGTTCGCGCACTTCGACATCCTCGCGCCGCCGGCCGCGACGGCGCCCCACGGATGGCGCATTAGCTATGCGGGGGTGCCGATGGCTCCGCTCCTCGTCCCTGGCGGAGCCGTGATGGAGAGCGAAATCGCGTCACGCCACCGCCAGATGCCTGCGTGGAAGAGGGCGCTGCCCCGATACGCGGCGACCAGCCCGTACTGGCCGACGCTGTTCAAGGAGTGGAAGGCCAAGATTAGCAACCACATCGTTTACGGGCGCGTGGTGCACCGGGATCTCCACAACCGAGAAGGGCGGGAGAGGTTCTGGTCCGTCCCTGGACGGACCAAGTTCACCGTCATCGCCGCCGCTAGCCGCGAAGAGGTGCTCCGTCTTGCGTACAATGCGGAAATCGTGGAGGTTCCGTCCGACGAAGACGAGGAAGCCGGCGACTCAGAGGACAGTGGCAACGGAAGTGAAATTGTTGACTAGTGGTTGAATTAATGTAGGATGTGAAATCGCACCTTTGTTTAGAAGAATTTGTGGTTGAATTAATGAAATGCCTCGACTTAGATCTCTATCTCGATTAATTTGTGATTTAGATCAATTTCTGCCTCGATTTAGATCTCTGTCCTGGATTGGGAGCGTGATCGTGGACCAATGACCCCTTTTCTACTAGTGTATTCTGACATTGGTGGTTTGTTTAAGCGTAATCTACGTGGATTTGGCCGCATGCAAATGGCACAACCACAATTTATAAAGTGGAAGCACGTACACCCGGTTACTGGAGATCCAGGAGCTTCGCCAGATGCAGGGGATGCAGGAGCAGAGAAGCAGTGAGATAGACGGGCTCAAGATTAGGCCAGAAAGTGGTACCCATTTCCTCCTCATCTAGGCATTATCGGTGAGAACATTGATGTTTATGTTGCAACGTCGTTGTGCAGCATCTGAAATAAGTTGCTGCTTCGTGGAGTGTGGCAGCTTAAATAATTTATTTCTGTGCCACTTACATTCCGTCGTATTTGGGGACCTCCTGCCCCTCAGCAATCGTGGAGCAAGCGTGGATCCTTGTTTTCAGATAGCAGTGGCACAATCACAATTTCGGATTCAACTACAGAGTCGGGCGTTTCCGAACCCTAAGTCGCGCTACATTTTACTCAGAGAACGTGGGTAGATTGTTTCGCCTAGCAACGTGCCACACACAGAGCTCTAGAATTACATATATAGGTTCAAGTTCAACACACTACTATGCATCTTCATTGCCAGCAGCCTTCCTCCGCAGCCTGGGTGCCAAGCCTTCACGTCCACTAGCTTCTTCATTTCCTGCCTTCTTCCTCTTCCTCGGTGCCAATTCTCTTAGCTTCACGTACTCTGCATCGTCGGGACAATGGGCACCAGAATCGTGTCCAGCATCGTATTTCCACTTTTTTTTAATTTCTTCGGGCAGCAAAATGACTGACCCGGCAGTCATGTTTCTAACCTTGCGGCGCTTCCTGTCAAGGAAACAAGACTGTTGCATAACTGCCCAATATCTACAGAGTAAATAAAACAAAAATTACAATTCAGCACAAACATGCGAACCCCAAGCGACCTTTGTTTACCAGGAGATAATTGGGTTCGAGAAACCACCCTATCCAAGAATAGAAGGGCAACTCCTAGTTGCAGCAGCTTCCACATCCAGTACATCACAATTCAGCTCAAACATGCAATCCGAATGATACATTGCAAATGTATCTATAATTTTTGATATTCCATGCTTGGTTTTATCTACTTTCTTATGTTTTGTTCCAACTTTGGAGTACTTTTCATACACTTCCCTGGACTAACCTATTAACAAGAGTCATAGTGTCAGCTGCCTGTTTTCTGCTGTTTTTTGTTCCAGGAAAGTCAGGAAATCAATATTCTCGGAATTGGACGGGACAAAAACCAAAGTTCCTATTTTACCGGAAGACTCACGGAGCCAGAAGACGAGACGGAGAGGGGCCACAGGGTGGCCACACCATGTGGTGGCACGGGCTAGCCCTGGCCGCGCCACCAGGTGGTGTGGGCCCCCTGGTCGCCTACCGACCTTGCCTCTTCGCCTATAAGAAGCCTCCCGATGCATAAACCCTAGATCGTCAAGCCTCCAGCCACGAAAAGTTCCGCAGTGCCGCCGCCACCGAAGGGGAGATTCGGGGGACAGAAAGTCTCTGTTCCGGCACCCTACTGGGATGGGGAAGTGCCCCCAGAGCCATCTCCATCGATCTCCACCACCATCTCCATCACCATTGTTGATTCCCATGATGAGGAGGGAGAAGTTCTCTCTCAAGGCTAAGGGTTCTACCGGTAGCTATGTGTTCATCTCTCTCTCTCTATGCATGATCATATTGTGATCATGAGCTTTGTAATCAATTAGATCTACCTTGCTACTCAAGTGCTTTAATAGATCTCTGCTCTCCCCATGTGTGTGAAAGTGACAGCGTGTACACCATGGTGGCACTTAGGCTAGAGATTACAAATACTTGTTATGAGTTATATTTGGAGTTGGATGTTTCTATGAAATTGTGGTGTTTGTTGGAACTATCTAGTGCTCAAGGTGACAGTGTGGGGTTTTCTAGATGGGAAAGACTTACTTTGAGGTGTGTTGTTATAGCCCTACCGTTGATTAGAGTGTCCAACCAGAGAGTAGTTAAGAGTAGTATCATGAAGAGAAGATATTTATATGAGAGTGTTCACTAGTAAAAGTATGATCCCTATGCCTTGTTTCTTAGCATTAGAACACCATTTGCAATTAGATATGTTACATGTTTTCTTGCTTCCATCTTTATTTCAGTTTCGCTTTAGTCTTTTCCACGCCATCGAGTTATCTTCTATCACCGTTACCACCTATAATTATCCATACCACTTGTACTTCACTATCTCTTCGCCGAACTAGTGCACCTATACACCTGACAAGTGTATTGGGTGTGTTGGGGACACAAGAGACTTCTTGTATCTTGATTGCAGGGTTGCTTGAGAGGGAATACCTTTGACCACTTCCTTCCTGAGTTCGATAAACCTTGGGTGATCCACTTAAGGGGAAACTTGCTGCTATTCTACAAACCTCTGCACTTGGAGGCCCAACAACTGTCTACAAGAATAGAAGTGCGTAGACATCAAGCTATTTTCTAGCGCCGTTGCTGGGGAGGAAAGGTAAAAGGTATTCACACCGGAGGATTAAAGAAGAAGAACCTCCCACGACAAACGCCTATTTTCGGTGTGAGTGCTCGAAGTTATTTCCTTTAGATTCTGCAATTTTGTCTTTTTGTTTCTTGTTTTCACTAGTTAGGCTTAATGGAAAACAACAACAAAATTAGAGAGCTTTCTAGTATTTATCTTGAGTTAGGACATGAAGTGTTTGAAGAGAAAATTAAAAAACCTATGGAACTTTATTTGAATGCTAATAGCAATGTTGTTAGTATGAATTCTTTGGACACCATTATTGCTAATGCTATGGAAAAGTCTAAGCTTGGGGAAGCTAGTTTTGATGAAAATGATCTTTTTAGTTCCCCAGCTTTTGAAGATAGCTATTCTATTGCTTATGATGATACAAAACCTCCAATATATGATGATTACAATGATGAATATGATATTTTCAGTCCACCTACTATTGAGGAGGAAATTAATTATGATTACAATATGCCTCCTATATTTGATGATTATGGTGATGAGAATAATAATGATAGCTATTTTTTTGAATTTGCTCCCACTACAATAAATAAGAATGACTATTTTTATGTGGGGAGTATTAATTCTTTTATGCATGTGGCTCATGATAAGAATGTTTTATGTGATAGTTATATTATTACTTTTATTCATGATGCTACTGAAAGTTATTATGAGAGAGGGAAACATGGTTTTATGTGTCTCAACAATATTAAGTTTCCCCTCTTTATGTTGAAAGTCTTGAAGTTGCACTTGTTTTGCTTTCCTATGCTTGTTGCTTTGTGCTTTCATGACTTGTTTCTTTACAAGATTCCTATGCATAGGAATTGGGTTAGACTTAAATGTGTTTTGAATTTGCTTCTTGATGCTCTCTTTTACTTCAATTCATATGTCTTATGTGAGCATCTTCTCAAACTATCATGCCTAACTTAAAGGCATTAAAAAAAGTACTTATTGGGAGATAACCCAAAAGTTTTAGATGAGTCTTGTAAGTTATTACCTCTGTAATAACCGCTCCTTATCCTTTTTATTTTGCTTTTTGTGCCAAGAGTAACCTCTAATGAGAGAGAAGTAATGATTGGAAAAGTTGCTGTCCTGAAATAGATTTGTGTGCTTCACCGTAAAAATTCATGTAAAATCTCCGTACGTCCTTTTGAGGCGTGAATTTTTGTGCTTCTTCCCAAGGTTGTTATCTAACTTTCGTTAGTTCAACACTTTTTTATTTGAGAAACATAAGGTCTTTGAAAAAATCCGTCTTTACCTGCTGGTCTATTTTGACAGATTTCTGCCATTTTCTGCATTTGCTTCTTGTTGGTTCCTTTTTGAGTTCTTTTGGGGAATTGAGATTTTTGAGGGAAGTGCTACAGTATCTAGTGTATTAATGAAAGTTTATTGGTGTTGAAACTGAACATAATACTTATTATCTTGAGTGCACTAATGTTGCTAATAAAGATTGTGTGAAGTTTTGTATGAAGGAAAAATTTCAGGTGTATGGAAGGAATGAGTAATGAGATGAAGGATGGACTAAAGCTCAATCTTGGGGATGCCACGCGTGTCACCCCAAGAAATATCCAAGAAGTACAAGCGTCAAAGCTTCGGGATTCCCAAGGCATCCCCTTCTCCATCAATAAAAATCCCAGGTTTCTTCCAAATGTCATTTTTATTGTTTCATGCACAGTGTGTTTTTCTTGGAGCGTCTTCTTTTTCGTTTTTGTTTTTGTTTTTCGTTTTCTTTGGTTTGCTTAGTTTTCTGAATAAGTTGGTCGGACCCCCCTCTTTCATACATTGGTTTGCAAATAGGTTGGTTTGGTTTGGAAAAGAGTAGGAAAAGCTCATGCTTAAGTGGTAAAGAGGGCTTGTTTTTGACTGTGGCCTATGCTTTGTCTTGCCATGCTCGATATTCTTTTGGCTTTATGCTTAGTATTCTTTTCTGTAGCATGACATGTTATAAACAATTGAGATTGCTTAATGTGCCTTAGATGAATCATGCGTTGTTTTAGCATATTAAAGCATAGTATAGTGGTATTCTCCTTTGATGCTTTAATTGGGTTGACTTGGCGCATGCTCACACCATGTTATGACTATCCAAAGTCACCATAGCCTTTATGATCCTTTAGTCTTCAACTTGTAGTGTCACTTTAGGCTTTGATCAATGATGTTTTGTCGCTCTGCATGATTATGACTATTATTGCTTTTTTAGTTTGCCGCTCTCGGTCTTTTGCTAGCCTCCACAACCAAGTATGAGTTCCACTCATGCATCCAACTCCCTAAACCAAGTTATTCCAAAGAGTCCACCATACCTACCTACTAGCTTATGCTATTCCACGTATATTCATGCTTTTGTTTATCTTCCAAATTAAACTTGTTATGTGAAAATTAGTGATTAAAGCTCTCACGAACTTGATGGCACACTTTACTTTTCTTGCATTTAATAAACTTGAACCATTGGGTCCTTCTTTGTTGCGTATATGCTTGCGCTTTATAAGTTGAAATTAGCAGAACCATGTATCATGGGGAACGCTTTCAACATTGCACTTGTACTTTGTACCCCGTTGATATCATGTTCTTTTGCTTAGGGAACCCGGCGGTGTGAAATAAAAGTGGAACTTGTATGATCATGGAGTTTGTATGTGTGTTAGAGAAACACCTAGGCCTCTGGTCTAATCCATGCCGTCATGGAGGAAACCTGCAGCGTAACCATAATGAGTTGTCTATGAAGCATTCTTCTTATAAAAAAGAGTCCTATATTGAGAAAAAGAGAAAAAAAAATGAGATTATGAAAAGAGGAAAGAGAGAAAAAAAAGCACCATATTCCCATGGTAAATAAGAAGATTGCTGAGATGCTCGTTGTCTACTTGCCTTGTCATTTTGATATGGGGATTCTTCCGTATCATCGGGCAAGGGGTACCCTTGGCGGTTCTGTATGATACATATGTACTTACAATGATAAGAGCTTACTCGTGACTAAAGTTGAGTAGCATGAGGTTCGGTCTTCGTAAGTAAGGGGCATGAGATTTCAGCTTATAACTTGTCAAGCATATCCTCTTAGTTGTGTCACTTTAACCTTAATCACTTAAAGATGCTTATGATAGGGTTAATGAGAGCTGAAAGCTAACAAGTACCATAATTTTTGGAAGCTCTTTATGAGACTTGAATCCCTACTTCCTTTTACAAAGGCCTTTCTTCCACCATTATATTGAGTCTCCACCTTCTATCTTTATGCACCTACTTTGAGAGCATAGTGGCCATTCTTAGTTCTATGTGCATTGTCCCAAGACTAGTTGATTGATGCATAACTTGATATTGCTTGTTCTAAACTATTTGTATCTAGTCACTCTTATGAACTTTGAAGGTGTCCTATGCATTATATTTGCTACTCTATGAGGGACAAGCTAAATACTATTATGCTATGTTTTCTTTATGTGAAACAAACAAACGTCTTGCAAAGCATTGTTATTCATGACTCTTTTGTTTGTGCCTTTTCATGTTGCATCATACTTTCTTTGTCTTATTGCTAGAACTTTGTCTTTCATGTTATGATTGAAGTACTATGATCCCAGCTTTGAATGTTTTGCAAATACTTTGATCAAGTCTTTGATGGTGCATGTCACCTCAAAAATTATTCTTTCTTTTTATCACTTACCTACTCGAGGACGAGCATGAGTTAAGCTTGGGGATGTTGATACATTGCAAATGTATCTATAATTTTTGATGTTCCATGCTTGGTTTTATCTACTTTCTTATGTTTTGTTCCAACTTTGGAGTAATTTTCATACACTTTCCTGGACTAACCTATTAACAAGAGCCATAGTGACAGTTGCCTGTTTTCTGTTGTTTTTGGTTCTAGGAAAGTCAGAAAATCAATATTCTCGGAATTGGACGGGACAAAAACCAAAGTTCCTATTTTACCGGAAGACTCACGGAGCCAGAAGACGAGACGGAGAGGGGCCACAGGGTGGCCACACCATGTGGTGGCGCGGGCTAGCCCTGGCCGCGCCACCAGGTGGTGTGGGCCCCCTGGCCGCCCTCCGACCTTGCCTCTTCGCCTATAAGAAGCCTCCCGGTGCATAAACCCTAGATCGTCAAGCCTCCAGCCACGAAAAGTTCCGCAGTGCCGCCGCCACCGAAGGGGAGATTCGAGGGACCCTGCCGGGACGGGGAAGTGCCCCCGGAGCCATCTCCGTTGATCTCCACCATCATCTCCATCACCATTGTTGATTCCCATGATGAGGAGGGAGTAGTTCTCTCTCGAGGCTAAGGGTTCTACCGGTAGCTATGTGTTCATCTCTCTCTCTCTCTCTATGCATGATCATATTGTGATCATGAGCTTTGTAATCAATTAGATCTACCTTGCTACTCAAGTTCTTTAATAGATCTCTGCTCTCCCCATGTGTGTGCAAGTGATAGTGTGCACACCATGGTGGCACTTAGGCTAGAGATTACAAATACTTGTTATGAGTTATATTTGGAGTTGGATGTTTCTATGAAATTGTGGTGTTTGTTGGAACTATCTAGTGCGCAAGGTGATAGTGTGGGGTTTCTAGATGGGAAAGACTTACTTTGAGGTGTGCTGTTATAGCCCTACCGTTGATTAGAGTGTCCAATCGGAGAGTAGTGAAGAGTAGTATCATGAAGAGAAGATATTTATATGAGAGTGTTCACTAGTGAAAGTATGATCCCTATGCCTTGTTTCTTACCATTAAAACAACGTTTGCAATTAGATCTGTTACATGTTTGCTTGCTTCCATCTTTATTTCAGTTTCGCTTTAGTCTTTTCCATGCCATCAAGTTATCTTCTATCACTGTTACCACTTATAATTATCCATACCATTTGTATTTCACTATCTCTTCGCCGAACTAGTGCACCTATACACCTGACAAGTGTATTGGGTGTGTTGGGGACACAAGAGACTTCTTGTATCTTGATTGCAGGTTTGCTTGAGAGGGAATACCTTTGACCACTTCCTCCCTGAGTTCGATAAACCTTGGGTGATCCACTTAAGGGAAAACTTGCTGCTGTTCTACAAACCTCTGCACTTGGAGGCTCAACAACTGTCTACAAGAATAGAAGTGCGGAGACATCACCGAAGCATACCTTTTCATTAACCCAATTAGCTGATTGTCACACGTTATAGGAACCATGATGCCACATTCATCCATGAAGCTGAACTTTGCAGTCTGCTTCGGCCATACTTCAACATGATTACGCACAGCAGCAACCATACCAGATATAGTGCAGATCTGCGCAGGGCCTTCTTCCATCGTGAAACAATGGCTTCCATACCACTTGCCCTTGGAGTCGTACCTGTAGAGGACTACCGCAACCAGGTAAGGGGGTCCACGCAGATCCCACTTGACAGAAAACTATGGACAAAATATGTTTGTCAGCGTTGGGCTAACAAACAATTTGAGGTTCAGTAGCCAGCTAGCAGTTGTAATTAGTGCGAATAGCAAAGAGAAGGGTAGCTCACCCGCTTGTAGGCAGAACTTCTTATTCCTTGACAGTAGGATCTGCCATCCTCGGAACTGCTCAGCTCATCAGTGGCGGAGGTGGGCTAGAGCCTCGCAACGGCGGCTACGACATGCGTCATTGGAGCTCGGTATTAGCGACTGGGCGCAGCAACTTGGCCCCGGAATTCAAATGTCCGAAAGGATCGTCCTGCCTGGAGGGTGGATTCCGACACCGCCGGTGCTAGGGGAAAGCTGGGGATGGATTTGTGAAATTGGTCAACGCATCCAATCCACTTAGCTGCTCGATTTGCTTAAGTGGTTGCCGCGTTGGCGCCCGCGTCACGGACAGATAACCGACATGTGGGTCCCGACCATCTACTTCACGGGGCAGTTTAACGGAATGTTTGTATTTGGCAGGGGTGAGATGAGTTTGCCTCAAAATGGCCCCTCTCAGTAGTTGGCGGCCCAACTTTTCGAAACGTGGTAATTTCAGGCAACTTAGGTACCGCCATGCGCTGGCCTGCCAACTTTGGTACCGCAGACGAACAAGCCCCTCTATGAGGGACAAGCTGAATACTATTATGATATGTTTTCTTTATGTGAAACAAACAAACGTCTTGCAAAGCATTGTTATTCATGAATCTTTTGTTTGTGCCTTTTCATGTTGAATCATAGTTTCTTTGTCTTATTGCTGGAACTTTGTCTTTCATGTTATGATTGAAGTACTATGATCCCATCTTTGAATGTTCTACAAATACTTTGATCAAGTCTTTGATGGTGCATGTCACCTCAAAAATTATTCTTTCTTTTTATCACTTACCTACTTGAGGACGAGCAGGAGTTAAGCTTGGGGATGTTGATACATTGCAAATGTATCTATAATTTTTGATGTTTCATGCTTGGTTTTATCCACTTTCTTGTGTTTTGTCCACACTTTGGAGTACTTTTCATATGATTTCTTGGACTAACCTATTAACAAGAGCCACAGTGCCAGCTGCCTATTTTCTGTTGTTTTTGGTTCCAGGAAAGTCAGAAATAAATATTCTCGGAATTGGACGGGACAAAAGCCAAAGTGCCTATTTTTCCGAAAGTCATCAGATGCCAGAATACGAGATGGAGAGGAGCCAGGGGTCCACCACACCACCTGGCCATATTCTCGGAATTGGACGGGACAAAAGCCAAAGTGCCTATTTTTTCGAAAGTCATCAGATGCCAGAATATGAGATGGAGAGGAGCCAGGGGTCCACCACACCACCTGGCCGCACCAGGGGGTGGTGTGGCCAACCCAGGCACCCCCTCGGCCTCTCCTTCCGCCTATATATTGCCCTCGGGACGAAAACCCTAAGTACCCGATCAAAAATCCACGAAAGAGTTTGTAGCCGCCGTCATCTCCATCCCTAGATCGGGAGGGATCTGAAGCTCTTCCCGGCACCCTGCTGGAGAGAGGAATTCACCCTAGAGGCCTTCTTCATCACCATGCAAGCCTCCAGTGTGATGCATGAGTAGTTCATCCTTGGACTATGGATCCATGTAGTAGCTAGATGGCTGGTTCTCCTCCTTTGTGCTTTCATGTTTAGATCTTGTGAGCTCCGTTCATGATCAAGATCATCTATTTGTAATTCTGCATGTTGTGTTTGCGGGGATCCGACGGATATTGAGATGCTATTTCAGATTTATTATTGATTCTATCATGTCTTTGTTATTTGTGATCTTGCATGCTTTCCGTTGTTAGTAGCTATCTTGGCCAAGTAGATGCTAGCAACTCCAAGAGTTAGTATTTATGCTCGATAGTGGGTTCATGCCTCTAGTAATCTGGGGAAGTGACAGAAATCTCTAAGGTACTAGATGTGATGTTGCTACTAGGGAGAAAACAACAATCCTTTGTTTATAGAACAATCGTATTGTTTACATTACATGCAATTCATAAAACAATAATCTGTTGGTCGCAACTTAATACTGGAGGGGTACAGATGATAACCTGAAGGTGGATTATTAGTTATAGATGCAGTTGGATGGCGGTCTATGTATAATGTTGTAATGCTCAATCAAGTTCCAAAGGAGTCAAGATGATTAGTATATGCATGTATTGCTTTCTCGGCGTTTGTCAATTGCCCCGCTGTAATTTGTTCACCCAGCATGTTATCTATCTAAGGAGAGCCACCTCTAGTGAACTATGGATCCCGGTCCTTTTCTTTACATACAATCTATAAACTGTTTACTGCTTTGTGTTTACTTTCTGCAAACTATTGCTTCCTCCATTCGATCACTACTGCAGAATGGCTTATAGGAGCCCGGTGATTAGTGATAGGCAAAACTAGGCCAGTCACTAGTAAGTATTACTAGCGACGGGCAAGGATAAGCCTGTCACTAATACAAACATTAGTGACAGGCGTATAAAGTGATTGTCACTAGTATATTATGTGGAGGACGGCTGAACGAAAAAATTAATTAGTGACAGGCATTTATAAATAATTGTCACTAGTAAAGCTATTATTAGCGACGGACCTAAAATATGCCTGTCACTAATATTTTTCCTAGAGGCGGCTGAAAGGGAAAATTCGTTAGTGACAGACATCTCTAAATGTCTGTCACCGTTAACCGGGACTTTTTTCCATGTTATTCTGTACGTTAATTTAGAGTACAGATGAATTTGATATTAAACATCTATACTTTAGAACATGGTATTCAAATTTGATAGAACCCCTTTTATTTCAATCTAATTCATTAACAAAGCGGTAAATTTAGAATTTTTCAAAAACTAGAGTTGGAATTCTTATATTTAGAGAGATAATGATTGGTAGTTTATTTATTTATCTTTTAAACAAGAATTGGTAGAAGAGATCACAAAAGAGATGAATAGTTTTTATGGCCTCCTCTAATTCATTTGCTTCGATACTCCACAAAAAAGAATTGTGCTTCTAAAAGCTTCAATTCTGCATGTTATTTGCTTCAAGTTCTTCAAACTTTTTAAAACAGCTTTGTACGTATATGAGTTGCAGCCCTTTACCATTACTCATCTATATAATTATTAACCTAAATAATATAAAAATAAAAAACACAGAGGGTCACATATGTAGGATCTGCACCGTACACTGTTCCTCTTCCTCTAACGGTACACACAATACTTTGTTGTACGACGAACCATCGGTAGTCACCGTAGTTTTAAAAACCGGACCGGTTCGGTGGTTTAACCAGAAAAAACCTAAACCGATGACCTCACCGGTTTTTTAAGTGGTACCGGTCCAAATAGTAAAAAACCAGGAAAAATGAAGAAGTTGTAAGAGGAATTGAACTCAAGACCTTATCCTAGATAGAATAGCACCACATAAGTTCCAATACCACTTAAACACACCATGTTTTGAGATTACATATTGAAATATATGCTTAATGTACATTTTATTATCATTTTGTTCCGTTTTTTTATTAAATTTTAATTAAAAAAAGGTTTTTTATCGCCATCGAACCGAATGAACCACTGGTCCGACCAGTAAAAACCTGAACCGATAGCCTCACCGGTTCAGGCACCGGTTCAGGCACCGGTCCGGTTTTTTAAACCATGGTAGTCACACGTCACGTAAATCCTGAACTGACTTGGTCAAATAGTCCCCTAATTCCGCAACCAAATGCGCTATGACAACATCCCCGCCTGTCGCCTCCATCTCTCTTGTATCTAACGCTACTGCCATTAGGAATTGTGATCTCATCTAGCACATCCATCCCAAGAAAAGCATGGCCGCCGCCGGCGTCTACGGTAGCATGGCTGCAGCCGGTAACTACAACGTCTGTGTATCTGTTGTGGGAGTGGGACTCTCTCCCTCTCTCCATCGATATGGGTGGTCGTCGGCAGCCATCCCTTCGGCAGATGCAGATGGAGCAGCGCGCACACCCAGATACTCTGATCGGTGATACCTCGAGTCCTCAACTCAGGTAGGCTGAAGTCGCGTTGTGTGAATCTGTATTCTTATGATAATTGTGTTCTGGAGCTCTGGATTTTGTACGGACGGCATAGTGATATTTCACAAATCTGATATGGTTTACTATTATTTGTCCGTACGTTGATGCATAATCGAAAGCTGGGCGACGAAATCTGCAATTGACCAAGGAAGACAGTGAGGTCAGGCACATGCACCTGCCAATTTTCTTTAGGATTGGATCAGGTACAAGATTTTAGAAGAGGTAATTGATGCGGATGAACTTTTGGATCTTCTCAGTCACCCGTACACCATCAGATGTTGTGGGGCGCATCCGCCATGTTGACTGCATCAGTCCATGGTGAGCTGCAAAGTTGTAAAATAATTTTCTTACTGATGGCAGGTGGCAGTCGTATCCCATGAAGTTCCTGCAACTCTTCGCCGGTTAGGAGGCTCTATTAAGTTTCACGTCAAATAATAGGTGTGGCTCTATTCAGTTTCACGTCAAATAATAGGTGTGTATCTTGTTTATAATTTGGTGGTTGATTTGTATGTGTACATTGAAGATGCTTCTACCGTGAGACAGTTTTTGGTGATCAATTCATACCTTGGGAAACAAATATGAAAAATCTAGCAGCATACTTATCATATGTACACATTAGCATTGGGTTCAAAACTTAGTAAGAATATTTTTGTGAAATATGTCTGATAGAAATTTTTATGCATTACATACGTCCTAGCGTCATCTATAATAATTTTCTGATATTGTTATTTTAAATTTAATAAATATTTGCTTTGATCAGTGAGCTAGGATCTATTCTGAAGTGAAGCTTTGGTTATGATGAACTGATGAAGTGTCTGGTATTCACGGCCACTCGACAACCGCCGCCAGCGTGCTCCAAGCGGCTTCTCAGTTCCGAGGATTCTGGACCTTCCTATATGCTCATTGCCATGTTCCAAGGCACTTGATCTTTGCTTCCATTAATAAGTAGAAATAGAAAATATAAAGAGCTACTCTGATTGTTTGGACAATCAATTACTAGCGTTATATGAATCCCTCTATGAAATACAAATATTATGCCATATTGGGTCATCTGTGTGTATCATTGTACAACACCTTATTTTTCTATATGAAATATTCGTCAAAAATGTATTTAATTTTTGATAACTCCTTATTGTGCTACTTGGAATAGTTGTCGAAAGCGCATTTGATTTTTTATTATCGAAATTCAAACCAATGACAGGCGAGATAATGGGTCTGTCACTACAAAACTCCATAGGCTGCAGCCTTGATAGCAACCAATGACATGCATATCTTTTGCCTGCCACTAGTAAACACATACTAGCGACTTGCACGCGTAAATGTCTGTCACTAGCAACATACTAGTGACAGGCACTTGCTTGTCACTAGTAACCTCATACCAGTGACTAGTCATCAGTGACATGCGCTTTGCCTGTCACTAATAGGCCTTTTGAGCCAGTCACTGATAGCCTATTCTGCAGTAGTGGATACGTTTAATCCTTTGTTTTTAGCAAAACACGGTGAGATTGACAACCTCATCGCAGTTGGGACAGAGTTCTATGGTTGTGTTGTGCAGGTCTCCACGTTGCTACTAGCACCGTAGTGCGCACTGCCAAGGCTTGGCTAGCAACACCTTTGGGGTGTTTCCTTGCTCATACTGGTTCGATTAAACCTTGGTTTCATAACTGAGGGAAACTTGCTGTTGTGCTCATCATACCTTCCTCTTGGGGTTCCCAACGAGCTCTACATAAACACTGAGCCATCAGTCATCTTTCCTTCTCTCGTACGCTTCTCTACATCCTACGTGGAGGGTAATCATCATTTGCCTCATTTTAAGGGCCATGCGCATTTACCGCATCGGTTACTGTCGCTGCGTCAGGCATAACTGATGTAAACTTCCCATCACTGCAGCGCCTCGTTAACTGTAACACCATGTCATGTCATGGGATCGCTTGCTCTCGTGGCACCTCCTATGGCCTTGTTCTGATTGGCTGCTCGGGCCGCATACACGCTCGTTGCATGCGGCGTGTCACCCGCAAAGGATCCCACGATGCGCGTGTGGCACGGTTAAGTAGGGGGTGCAGGGCTCTCCTAGGGGAAGTTCCCCCATTGCGCCGTGCTCCACTGCTCTCTCTCTCTTTCACAGTGATTCCGCCGTCGCTGCCAGTTTTCTACATTACGAGCGCCACCGCGGACCGCAACCACTCACATCCGCGCCGCCGTCTCCATTCACAGTTTCCATCACAGGGACTTGCGCTTCCCGCTTTCCTTCCTCCGGCTATTTCTATTCTGGTTATCCCGTCAAAAGCTTCGAATCCACCATGTCTGAGGCGGAGGCAGTGGTGGCACACCAAAAAGAAGGAGTGGAGGGCCGCGAGCGTGGTTGCTGGGACGGCTCCACCATCCTCGAGGAGGACTTGTCCTTGGCTCCATGCCTCCCGTCGCATTCCCGCCGGTGTCGCCTGCCGTCTCGCCGCCGGTGAAATTTCTCCTTCCCCCAGGGAGGGGGAATATGTTATGTTTCTTTCCCATTTCAAGAGCGGCTTCGGCCTCCCCACTTCTGATTTTTTCTTCGATTTCATTTCCACCTACAAGCTGCAACCGCATCACCTCCCCGCAAACGCTATCACCTCTCTGTCTTCCTTTGCCGCCGACATTGAGGGATACATTGGCCTCTGGCCAACCAAAGAACTTGGATTAAGTTCTTTGATCTGCAGAGGAACGTGGTTCCGGATAAGGAGCTTGCCCTGGAGGACAAGCACCTGACCCAATGCGGCGCTGCCTCCATCTCTCTGCGCAAGCAGTCCGTGTTTCCCCGAGTCACCGGGCTCGAATCCTGCAAGGGCTGGGCCTAGACCTTCTTCTACGTCGGAACACCTCCAAGGAGGAACAGATCCGGATGCTCCCTTTCAAGCTTGGCCCTCCAGATGCTTCGCTTTGGGAGAGCATTCCCAAACGCGCCACGGCCCTGGCGAATCAAGTGGCACGCCGTATCATGGAGCTGCTCAAGGAGCGTCTCCGGGGGAGGATATTCTGATTACTTTCATCCGCAGCCGGGTCTCCCCCTCCAGAAGCGATCCCACAAGATCTGCTACCTTAGCGGCCCTCTCGATCCTCATCGGACCTTCTTCCTTTGAGTTGGATAACTCGGCGGTCTACTATCGGGTTAAGTCCATATTTAATGTGGAGAAGGAGTTCTCCGAGGACTGGGAGTGGCGACTTGAGCCCTTCACCCGTGTCAACCCCCCTCCAAAGGTAAATCACCCTTTTTTGTTTTCCGAATCTTTTTCGTATGTCGGTTTTCCTTTGTAACTTGGCAATTTGAAATTTCTTCAGCAACCATTGGAGGATGGCGAGGTGCTGGCGGGCAAATGGTTGGAGGACCACACCGAGGAGGACGAGGTTGAGCCTGATCCGGAGGCCTTCCTACCTATCCCGGACGTCGTCAAGCGCAGCACTGGTAAGGCCTCTTCTTTAAGGGATTGGCCAGTCGATGATGATTCTGACATTGATGTCCTTGAGGTACTCGATCCGGTTCTCATATCTTACTTGCATCTGGCTCATGTTCGAATGTTCAGCTAACTCGGACGATCAGGTCCATGAGGTTCCTCCCCTTGCCACCGGTGGCCCGGCCCCGACCCCTTCCCAGAAGCACGCAGCTACCTCGGACATAGCTTCGGAGGCGCTGCCGCCCAAGAAGAGGCAAAAGAAGTCCGGGGTTAAACCCTCGGCCAAGTCTGCCACCAAGAGCACAGTTCGGAGGGCACCCAAACCTCGGGCTCCTCCTACCGCAGACGAGTAAGTCCTTTTCGCATTACTACTTCGGATTTTTTCCTTGCCTTGCCTCTCTGGTTGGTTCTCTCTTTTTGACTAGTTGTCCTTCCTTTTGTCTACAGCTCCTGTGGATATTCTCAGAGCGGTTCCAGCATAGCCTCCCTACTGCGGAGCAGTCCCTCTCCCTCCGCAACGATGATTATCGCTCGCTCAGCCCTATTCAAGAGGGTTCCGCGGTTGCGTCTGACCAGAGCCTACCTCGCCAAGAGGAGGGCAATGTCGGCACGGGGGATAGTGGGGCAGCTCGAGACACGGTGATGCCAGATCTCCCTAGCTCTTCGGCCTCTATGCCCAATGTTGAGGTGCCAGTTTCATCGGTGCCGCCCCTAGCACCTCTAGTACCATTACTAGTACCAGCACTAGCAGCAACAACAGCAACATCACCAACACCAGCACCAGCAATAACAGCACCAACAGGACCAGCAACAGCAGCAAGAGCCTCCAAGCCTCCCAAGGGCAAAGCTCCTTCGGCTTCAACCGGGTCTACTCCTTCAATCGCTGATATCTTTCAACAAGCTCCTCAATCCTCATCCGGCAAAGCCAAGAAGACCTCCGAGTCAGCCAAAGATGCTTCTTCCGGGTCTGCTCCCTCCAGATCAGAGGGCGGTCAGCAGCTGGTTTTGCATACCAGTCCCGCTGCAGCTCAATCCGCTAGGCGGGAGGCCCACGTGAAGTGCCTTGTGGCGAGCTATACTCCGAGCGGCGAAAGTTACAGTCCACTACTCCTTGAGTATGTGAAGAATTGGAACGACACCGATTCGTCGATCCTCAAGATGATTTGCTGGAGAAGTTCAGCCCGCCGAGTTCAGCGCCCAGATGAACTCCGCTACTAAGGCTATCTCCTTGGCTGGCCGAATGATGGAGGTAATTCTTTTCCTCTGACGTTGATTTTTATGCAATTGAACACTTGTAGATATAGCCCTTAGTCCCCAAGCCTCCGAGGGAATAAATTGTTATTCGGTCGGATACTTCTCGTAGAGCTTAGTTTTTGTTCATAATGACATAATTTGCAATAAATTTTGGGCCGGGTCTAGTTCCCTTGGCCCTGTATCTTATGTACTTCGAATATCCACACACCTAGAGCCGGGTTAAGTTCCACTTGGCCCGGATCTTGTAGACTTCGAATATCCACACACCTAGAGTTAGGTTAAGTTCCACTTGGCTCGGGTCTTGTAGACTTTGAATATCCACATACCTAGAGCCGGGTTAAGTTCCACTTGGCCCGGATCTTGTATACTTCGAATATCCATACACCTAGAGTCAGGTTAAGTTCTACTAGCCCGGATCTTGTATACTTCGAATATTCACACACCTAGAGCCGGGTTAAGTTCCACTTGGCCCGGATCTTGTAGACTTCGAATTTTGCCTCTGAACTTTGTCTCTTCCTGCGTATTTCAGATTCCACTAATCGCCGAACCGCTGAGTTCCAGCGCCTGCTGGACTCCTACAAAGACATTCACGGGCGTTATGGTAAACTCCTGGCGGAGTACCAGAAAGAGGGGTTAGTTTCCATTCCCTTTCTTCCTTGTTCATTCAAACTTCTTAGGACCTATATGAATGTCTTGTCCAAATCATGCAGCCGAGGTTGAAGCTGAGAATAAAATCACGAGGAAGACCTTGCGGAGATCAAAGGTAAACCCATCCCTTTCATATAATCATTGTACTTTGCTTGCCTCATCTGGTGGACACTCATATTTTGGGTCCTCTAGATCATGTTGCAGTTGCTCTCGATGACGGTGTCACCATGCCTAAATTAATTGACCCACTGCCTCGAACAAGCACGAAACTATGAAGCTGAACTGAAAAGAAAGATGAGGAAATATCTCGACTCAGGCAGCAGGACTCAGAAATCACTCGGCTGAACGCCGAAATTCAAAAGCTTAAGAGCTCCCATCAGTCCACGCTGGAGAAGGCCGACCAGGAGTTTGCCGAGGAGAAAGAGCGTTTAACCACGCAAATCTCCAAGGACAAAAGTCTACTGGAGGAAGCCAATGTCAGCTTACGTCAGTAACCACCGAATACAAAAACCTCCGGGTCCACAATGCTAATGTTGATTCCGAGATACAGCGACTTCTCTTCCAGATTGTGCGTAAGTTCCCTGCCCTTGCTTAATCTTCTACCATTCGTATTTGGCCCATTTGCTCACTGTTTTTCTTCTTATCCTTAGGCAAATTTCCAGAGAGCGATACACTCGCTGCCTCTGCCGTACGCCAGTCCCGCGAACGGCGGGGAATTCCTACTGTCTCTGATGGTGAGCCAATCCCCTATACCACAGAAGATCTCCTGGCGAGTCTCACCGCTCGCCTTGAGGTTGTAAAGAACCATGGTGCAGACATCATCCCGGTGGCAAAACGATATGTTCAGCTACCTCTGGCCCAGTGAAACCATTCCCAAGAAAAGCTCCACTTTTATAGCCAAACGCATGGAATGTGACACGCAGCTGCATTTGTGGCGCGAATCGGCCGCATGGGCTAGGGCCGACATTTCTCTGGAATTTGCGCTCTCTTGGTATGAAGGAATTGACTTGGCATTGCTCAATCGCATGCGCACCGGGTCAAAGTGGTGCGAGGATTCGGAGTGGATCGCGCGCTACCAAGCCTATGCGAACAATCTCATCCAATACTCCTTCTGCCATGCCTAGAATGAGGGGCCGAGTTATCTTGATGTCACTGATGACAAGATTGTCTCTGGAGCCGAAGATGAAGGAAGTGAGAACGAGGGCTCCGAACTAGGCGACGAGGCTAAGGATCCAGAGGAAGGTGAGGTTAACCCGGAAGATGAAGCCGAAGCTAGCGCTCCTCCCCCGCACTCCGGAGTACCTCCCTCCTCGACAGATGATTCGTCTCCTGCTCCTGCCCCTTGAAAAACACTTGTCAAATTTATTAGATCCCCGGAATGCCGGGTGCAGATGTATTTAAATACTTTGGTTTGGTCATGCTACAACTATGTGTTCTGAATTAAGTTTTACTGCCGGATTATCGTGGGTGAAGTCCCTGAGTTTCATTTTCTTGTTCCCCCAATATTTGACTCGGCTCGCGGCTACCTTGATTCGTTTTTTTTTGCCTTACGAGTCCGAGGTTCAAAACATTGGTTTAACAATACTTGAATCTTGAGATTAGCTCAAAAATAATTGGTATTTTAGTGAATGCAACAAAATATAAGGGTAGTCAAAAACCATGTTGGCCTACTTAAGCTCTTTTCCTTAGTCGTTTTTCATGTGCTTTGCCATTCCAACCTTGTTCTCTTGCTTGCCATAAAGCCAATTCTTGTTGGACAGCAGCAAGTCGAAGAGTAAGGTTTTTGGTGCTAACACCTTACTAATCCTACTAAGGTATAAGTGACTTAACCCAGCCAACACAAAAATATGAAAATAAAAGATAACCAAATTTGCAGTCCTCGAGTCTCTGCCCGGGGTTGACAAATTTTTTATGGATAAGCTGATTGCCGACACACATACCGACATACGAGTAGTTAGGATACATTCACCTCTTAGGTGTAGAAAGGACGAAGCAGTGCTACGTTCCATGGTCTTTCGGATTCTCTCCGGACAGGTCTGCCTTGTTCTTTTGCTGGGGCTATGCATCAATAAGATAGTAGGAATCATTGCGCAAAGCTTTGCTTACAATGAAAGGTCCTTCCCATGGAGGGGATAACTTATGCATACCAGCAGTGCGCTGTATTAACCTTAGCACCAAATCACCTTCCGGAAAACTCGGGGGTTTACTTTATGGCTATGGTAGCATCGGAGATTTTGCTGATATATGGCGGATCTGGACAAGGTCAATTCTCTCGCTTCTTCCAGCAGATCAACATCATTTTGTCGGGCTTTGCGCACTTCGGCTTCTGTGTATTGGGTGACCCTTGGCGAATCATGCTCTATGTCGGCTGGTAATACAGCTTCTGCTCCATATACCAGAAAGAACAGCGTATAGCCTGTTGATCAATTTGGAGTTGTTCTTAAACTCCACATGACCGCTGGTAGTTCTTCTATCCAGCACCCCGATTGATCTTTGAAGCGGCTCTATGAGCCGGGGTTTTATCCTGGACAACACCAGTCTGTTGGATCTTTCCACTTGCCCGTTTGACACGGGGTGGGTGACTGAGGCGACATTAACTTGATCTTCTTTTCCTGGCAGAATCTCGCAAACGCCACTTCAGTGAAATTTGTTTCGTTATCAGTTATGATGCTATGGGGATAACCGTACCTTAGGATTATATCCTTGAGGAATCTTCTTGTTGTTGCCCCATCACATTTCCGAATCAGTTTCACTTTAATCCATTTCGTGAATTTGTCAACCATGACCAGAATATGGGTCATCCCTCCTTTGGCCGGCTTAAATGGTCCTACCATGTCTAGGCACCATACAGCAAATGGCCATGTAATGGGGATAGTTTTCAGCTCCAACATTGGTAGGTGAGTTTTTGTAAAGTATCTTTGACAACCATTATACTTTCTCACCAAGTCCTCTACCTGCCCCAAAGCACTGGGCCAATAAAATCCATGCCGAAACGCTTTTGCTACTAAGGCTCTTGAGGAGGCATGGTGGCCACATTCCCCTTGGTGAATATCCCGGAGTATGTCAAGTCCTTCCTCCGGACTAACACACCGTTGTAGTACCGCTGTCACACTTCTCTTGTATAATTCGGCGTTGATGATGGTATATGATGACTCACAAGTATAGGGAGTGTATCGCAGTATTTTCGAGGGAAGTGAAACCCAATTTATTGATTCGACACAAGGGGAGCCAAAGAATATTTATAAGCCTTAACAACTGAGTTGTCAATTCAGCTGCACCTGGAAACAATCTTGCTCACAGCAGTTTATCAGTAGCAACAGTTTTGTAGTAGCAATAGTAAAGTAACAGCAGTAGTAAAGTAAAGACAGTAGTAACAATAGCAGTAGTAGTAGGATTCGAGTGCGGTAGGCATAGGGATGGATGGACGGGCGTTGCATGGACAAGACAATTCACATAGCAATCAGAACATAGGGCAATTGCAGATAAATAAGATAAAGCATCCAAGTACTAGATAATCCTAGGCATGTGTTCCAAATATAGTCATACGTGCTCGCAATGAGAACTTGCACAACATCTTTTGTCCTGCCAGCCCGTTTGCAGTGGGGCCTCAAGGGAACTACTGGCAATTATGGTGCTCCTTTTAATAGAGCACCCAAGCAAAGCATTAACACTCTATGAACACATGTGATCCTCACATCAAAGCCATTCCCTCCGGTTATCCCGATTTCTGTCACTTCGGGGCCATTGGTTCCGGACAACGTGTGTATACAACTTACAAGTAAGACCATAAAAATAATATAATAATGAATCAATAACATGTTCAGATCTGAAATCATGGCACTCGGGCCCTAGTGATAAGCATTAAGCATAACAAGTTGCAACAAAGTCATAAAGCACTAATAAAGATACTAGGCACCATGCCCTAACAATCTGATGCCATTACATGAACGATCTCATCCAATCCCTACCATCCCCATAGCCTACAACAGGGGATTACTCACTCATAGATGGGGGAAACATGGATGGTCGATGGAGAAGCGATGGTGATGATGATGGCGATGATCTCCTCCAATTCCCCGTCCCGGCAGGGTGCCAGAACGGAGGTTCTGGTGCTGTTTCGTGGAATCTGTGGTGGCGGCGGAGCGGAACTCCTTCTGGAAAAACGTCGAACCCCCCTGAGTTTTAGGTCATAAGGCAACTTATAGGCGAAGAGGGGGACCGAGGGGGAGTCTGGGGCGGCCAGACCACCCCCTGCGCGCAACCTAGGCTTGCCCGCGCGGCCAGGTGGTGTGGCCTGGGCCCAGCCCCCCTCCGTCTTTATTCTGGCTCCTGGAGTCTTCTGGCAAAATAGGATTTTCGGCATATTTTCCAGGATTTTTCCTGATAGTTGATTTTCTGCACAAAAAGTAGACACCAGGGCAATTCTGCTGAAAACAGCGTCAGTCCGTGTTAGTTGCATCCAATCACACAAGTTTAGACGAGAAACAATAGCAAAAGTGTTCGGGAAAGTAGATAAGTTTTGGACGTATCAACTCCCCCAAGCTTAGCTTATTGCTTGTCCTCTAGCAATCTTAGTGAAAAACTGAGTGCGATAAAAGAACTTCACGAACACAATTGCTTCATATGATGTATATATTCTCAGCACTGTGATCAACTACTTAGACAATTCATAATAAGGAGTATGCAACTAAGTTTACTCATAGGCATTGCAAGCTATGAAGAGATTCCAACTCAAAAATACTAAGTAGCATGAAGAATAAACATAAGCAAACATTACAATGCTCATAACAAGGTATGATAGAGTGGATCTCGCTTGCCTTTGATTATGAATGCCAAGGCACCTCTGAAGTTCAGGTGAAGACTAGAAGTAAAGATGTCAAAGATACAAGCATCAAAGTCATAACACAAATAATCAATTAATGAGACAAGCACAAAGAATGACAAACTATGCTCTCTAGAAAGTGCTCAAAGAATATGTGGAGACTCCACAAGTAAAAGAAAAGGTTTTGAATAATTTCAAAGGCTTCCAAATGCTGAAAGTATGGTACTCGTTAGCTTTGAGCTCTCATTACCCCTATCATAAGCATCTTTAATGTGGTTAAGGTGAACGTGAGGTCCAATCTGAGTTATATGCTTGACAGACTATAAACTGAGAATCCCATGTCCCTTGAGTACGAGGGCCGCTCCTCATGCTACTCAACTTTAGTTACCGGTAAGTTCTTGTCATCGTAAATACGTGTGTATCATAGAGAACCGCCAACGGAGTACCCTTGCCCGATGATACGGAAGAATCCCCATATCAAAATGACAGACAATGAGTATCTCAACAATCTTCTTATTTACCATGGGAAAATGGTGTTTTTTCTCTCTTTCCTCTTTTCATAAATCTCTTTTTTTTCTCAATAGCTATCTCTTTTTTATAAGAAGAATGCTTCATAGATATCATTATGGTTACGCTGCATGTTTCCACCATGTCAGCATGGATTAGACCAGCGGCCCAGGCATTTCTCTAACACACATACATAATTCCATGGACTTACAAGCTCCCCTTTTATTTCACACCGACGACATCCGCAAACAAAAGAGCATAGTATCAACTGGGTATATATTACAAGTGTTGAAAGCGTTCCCTATGACAGCACGATTCGGCTAATCCCCAGCCTATAATTTGCAAGCATATAACTTTCATGGACAGTCACAATGGTTCAGGTTTATTAAGTGCAGAAAATAAAGTGTGCCATCAAGTTCGTGAGAGCTTTACTAACTAACTTTCTCATAAGAAGCAAACATTTTATTTGGAATAAAACAAGGCATATTGAGTATGCACGGAAGTAGCAAATGATGCTAATAGGTAGGTATGGTGGACACTTTGGAAATATTTGGTTTAGGGAGTTGGAAACTTGAGTAAAACATACTCAGTGTAAGTGAAGGCTAGCAATAGTAAGGGAACGACAAACAAGAGAGCAATAGCTGTCATAATCATGCTTGCAACAAAACAGGACTAAACATGGCATGAAAGTGATTCAAGATCCTCAAGGCAAAATAATTCATCGAGGCTTAACTGATTATTTCAGTCATGTGCATGCGTGAGCATGTGCCAAGTCAATTCAAATGAAACATAAAGAGGAGGATACCACATTGTCATACCAAGTTATGAATAGAGTAATGCAAGCAAACATTCATAAAACATGCTACAAACTATTAGCAAGCTGGAACTAATCATACGAAAGCAAGAACTACTAAGCATCCAAAGATAACATACACCCTACACGAACAGGCTAAGCATGCCCACAATGATGAGTATATGTACAAAAATGAAAACAAATAGAGTTCGTTACCAGCCTATTACCACGCCTCAAGTTGTCATTAATCCTCATATTTCTCTTCACTTGTGTGGCTTGAATAATAATATGAAACCAATATCCACTGAGGACTGCTGAATCCCTGTAGCAAACTCACAAAACCAAAGAAGAATGACAATATTTTTGTTGTTTTCGATTTTTAAACAAGAACCAAAAAAGAAAAAAACAAACAAAGCAAAATCTTTTTGGGTTTTCGAATAGTTCAAACAAAGCAAAAAGGGAAAAAAACAAACCAAGGCAAAAAGAAGAAGAAGCAAACCAAAGAGAAACAACAAAAATATTTTTGGTCTTTTTGTGTTTTAGAAAGCAAAAGCAAAGAAAGAACGAAAAGCAAAAAGAGAACGAAACATGACTATACAAAGTACCGACGCAACATGATAGGGAGATGAGTGCGATGCCGTCGTACCTCCCCCAAGCTTAGGCTTTTGGCCTAAGTGGGTATCAATCCTAAGCGGCCAGGATGACGTGTCACCATAGTATGATGAGGAGGTACCCTCATCCTGGTGCGAGCTCGAGTACGTCCCTCCGTAGAGTGTGGAGTAATCGTAGGAGGGTACATCCTCCTGGTGCTGCTCGTGGAAACCCAGCAAGTGAAGCTTCTCGTCCACCTCCTCCTTAGAGCGCGACCACGGTCTCCTGTGAACACTAAACAAAGAATACTGTGGCAAGGGATCTCCCTCTCATCCCGTCAGTAAACAGCATCCTATATACTAGACTGTCCAAATCAGAAGCAGCAGTGACAAAGTGATGAGTTTTCATAGCAACAAGGTCAAGCCTTTGTGGTGCCAATACAGTATCATTGGGGTCCACTGAAAGTCCTAATGCATTGGCCATACGCGAGGCAATGATGCCCCCATAGATAGGCCCCTAGCAGCTAGGCGGTGAGCAATAAGCAAGCCAAGATTGTACCGATTTAGTAGTGTCATGTGAGCGCAGCAGCAAGGAAAGCTAAATAATAGTTGGAGATATTACTTGTGTTCTCCCTACCAAGTATGCTAGTAGCAAGATAATATGCAAAGTATCTAAGAGCAGGGAGTTGGATGTTTCTTATCTTCCGCGTTGTGCCCACGGTCATCATCATTGGTCACCCCTCTATAAAGCTCCAGCAAATCAGCGGATTGCCCTTGAATTTTCTTCACGGTCCCTGTCATGCTACACCTACAATACTGCAAAATCTTTCCAATGGCATGGTAAAGGGCAGATTATAAATTTTGAAAGTGATAGTTGACTGATAGGGTGTGTTAGTAAACGTGAAGCTCTCAACAAAGGTTTTGGTGAGAATAGTGTATTGCTCACTCTCAACTTGCATATATGAGGTCAAACCAACCCTCTCAATCAGTAGCAAGAAATCATCAAGAATCCCTGCAGATTGTAAGAAAGTAAAACAGGAAAAGTAGATGGGCGAGCATCCCATCATCCCTTTCATTACCAATACGAGTTGCAATGAGATCTTAGTTTATGATGGCCTAAACTGAGAGGCTGATCTTGAGGGCCTCAACCTCCTAGGTGCATCCCTCTCAAATATCTCTCCAAAGGTATGGTTGTTCATGCTTGATATTCTGAAATTTAAACACCTATTAAACAAGTGATTGCAAAGTGAATAAAATGAAGGATTCTACTCATAGGGACTTGTAAGAGTCCTAAACATGCATCAAAACTATATCTCTAAGCATCAAACAAGCTTACAAGCTCTCATAACCTGTCGCCTATAGCAGCAAAATACTCAAAGATATAATCCACTAAACACAAATCTACTGGACAAGGGGAGGAGTCACCATACCAGAGAATAAGTGCTCCAAATTCCGCAACAAAGATGAGCTGAGCAAGGAGATCGAAAAAAATCGAGAGCAAGCACAGCAAGAACCCGATTTTGAGCAATGAACTGGAGCTTACTCGGGAGAGAGAAGAAAGTGGCAGCTGAGAGAGTTAGTGGAGGGCCAGGGGTGGCCCACACCATGGCATGGCGCCACCTAGGGCAGGCCGCGCACCACCAGGTGGTGTGACTGCCTGGTGGGTCCCCCTGGTACCTCCCAGGCACTCCACTGCCCCTTTTTCACGTAAAAATTTATATGAATTTTCTGGAATTTTTTGAGACACTTTATTTTTGGGCATTTTTCAGGTATAAAAGAATGATTTTCTGATAGACAGATTTTTTTTGAAATGATGCAATGAAAAACAAGGCTAGAACTACAAGAGTTCTAAGACACTCTAACAAGCATCAACTAGCAACAAAAATAAAACTAAACGAAAGCAAAACTAAAATGGATAGAATAGAAGTACATGGAAGTAATCATAGTGAAAACATTTTTTGTTCAATGAAATCCTTTTGTTAACAAGGTTGATCAGGTCCTGTTACCAAAACAATTCCATATGAGACAAAACTTTGTATTCCACTAATGATTATGTTACCTCACCTTGATAGCAATGGTCCCAATCATAATAGTCTCAAATTTTCTCTTGGTATGGGACAATATATTTCTCCAACTTGAATGCCCTCAACATGTTCAATTGAATTCAAACCATAAGTCCTTTCAATCTTCTTAGGGAAATAGACAGTATGTTCCTTGTCATTAACATTGAAAGTCACCTTTCCTTGATTACAATTAATAACAGCTCCTACAGTATTAAGAAAAGGTCTCCCAAGAATAATAGACATATTATCATCTTCAGGCATTTCAAGCAAAACAAAATTAGTTAATATCAAGCAATTATGAGCACTTGAACAGGTACATCCTCACATATCCCAACATGAATAGTGGTGAGTAAACCTGTTTTATTTTCTTCGAAACTCGTTCCATCTTCCTCCGCGTGTAGAAAAGGGAGGAATAAATCAATAAAATACGAGAAGCCTCATAAAGCGCTTCTTTAGGGTTTAAACTTCCATTAGTCCATATTATCAGCCATTTGCAAAGATATATCAGTTGGTATTAATTCTAGTTGAAGCCTCTTATAGAGAGAGAAAGGCATAACACTAACTCCAGCTCCCAAATCACACAAAGCAGTTCAACATAACTATTCTTAATAGAGCAAGGGATAGTTGGAATCCCTGGGTCTCCAAGTTTCTTGGAACCTTACCATTAAAGGAATAATTAGCAAGCAAAGTAGAATTTTATTCATTAGGGATCTTCCTTTTATTCGAGACAATATCCTTCATATACTTTGAATAAGGAGGAAATTTAATAGCATCAGTCAAAGGAATTTGCAGGAATAAAGGTTTCATCCACTCACAAAACTTATTATAGTGTTCATCTTCCTTTGACTTGTGTTTCTTATCAGGGAAAGGCATAGGTTTTTGGACCAAGGTTCTCTTTCACTACCATGTTTCTTAGCAATAAAATCTTCTTTAGTGTATTTAGAATTCTTAGTGTGCTTTTCAGGTTCTTCTTCAACTTTTCTTCTTAGGAAATTCATTTTCTTCATTACCACTTCAATTTCAGCATCAGAAATAGA
>OU342744.1:122511938-122715209 GCA_910589775.1 Avena eriantha
TTTGGTTGTTGATATATTGTTTAATGCCCAAGTTGAGTTGGGGGCCATATCTTTTATTCCACTCCATCACTTTTCTTTCACCACCTTATATTCCACCATCCTTTTACCCATGAGCTTGCAATTCTTTTTCTTTTGATTTTATTCTAGCTCATGTGGTGGGGTGAATCTAATCCAATTCTTTTGCTTGGCCTTATTCCACTTCTTGGAAATGCATAAGTATAATGCCATATTATTATTGTTTTCACAAAATCAATCATGGCATTTATTATTTTTGCATGGGCCATGCAACCTTCATCACCACCTTTTATCCCATTGGTTTTTTCCTTTGTTTTATTGGATCTTTTCTTTGTGGATCATCTCCATCCCTTCCACCATCCCCATATTCTCATCCACATCATTTTCTTTTATTTTATTTTCTCCATGCATGATCCAAATGAGGCCTCTTCCCATAACCCTTTTCTTTCTCTTTACTTGGATTCTCCTTCACCTCATCTTAACTTAATCAAGCCTCACTCTACCTCTTGGTTGATCTCATGAACACATTTTAAAACCTAAACCACCTAATAAAAATCTAACTTAACTTCCTCTCTCTATTTTTTTTCCTCTAACCCTAATTTTACACTAAACCCTAAACCTCCTCCCACCTCTCTTTCTTACACTCCCTCTCTCTTTAACAAGCCGGTCCCACCTGGCCCTCTCTCTCCCTGGCCCACACCCCAGCCACCCCTACCCTAACCCTAACAAAACCCTAACCCGAGACTACCCCATCTAACCTAGCCAAGTGCACCCGAGCTCACCTCCCCTCTCTCTTTTCCTTCTACCTGCCATGCCAGCCCCACCACCACGCCGACCCCACCTGCAGCCCTCTCCCTGCCCTGCCTGGCTACCTAGGTCGAGCCCCAGCTCGACCACGTGCTCGAGGAGAAAGAGAGAAAAGGGCCGAGGCTACTTTTCCCTGCCCTGTGCCCACACGCCACCTCCTCCCTCTCTCTCGCTTGCCCTCATCCACACAGCTCTCCTGCATCGCCCAGATCCGCCCCGAGACTGCCCTCTCCTTCCCCTTCTTCTTCACCGTCGCCAGCGCCTGCCGCCAGTCGTCGCCGTCTACCCCGGCGTCTCGTCATTCCGGCCGGCGTGCGCGTCGTGGAGGTGGCCTGGGAGACCAAGGAGACCTCCCTGCTGCTCCCTGTACGCGTCGACGAGGAGGAGAAGCCCCAGGAGCGCCAGCATCTGCGCCGTCCCGTCGAAACCCTAACCCGCCAGGACGCCTGCAACCCCGACGATCCTCCACGCCACTCCCCGATCTGACTCCACCGACCAACCCGCGGTGAGCCCCTCTTCCTCCCTGACAACCTCCGCCTCGCTGTCGCCGCCTGGCGCCACCGTTCGTTTCGCCGAGCGCCGTCAGTGCACGGCATACGTTGCCGTTTGTTCCGCGCTGCGCCTCGCAGAGGCACATCTAGCCGCCCGCCGCTCCTCTGTCACCACCCCGTAACCAGCCGCACTGGCAAACACCGCAGCGCGCGCGCCCGCGACGCGAGTTCAAACCCCGCGCGCCGCGCCCCGCGCCGGTCGATGTCAGGCCTGTCCGCGGTTCAGAGGAAACAGAAGCACAGTACCGCGACCCCCTTTTGCAGGAAACCCCCTTTTTGAATTCTCGTTCAACCCGCAGTCCGCCGAGCCCACCAGCCAGCCTCTGTGGAAATTTTACAAAGAGCACCCCGTCGTTTCTTCAACCCTAACCCGCGATCCAGATTGCCCCACTTGTCAGCCCCTGCAGATCCAATCGCTGTCACGTGGGCCTCTAGCCGCTGGCCCCGCCTGTCAGCCTCAGTGGCTGGCTAAGCCGCGGTAGAAAAGAGTTTCCCACGCGCGTGTGCCCCGCCAGCAGCTGGCCCACCCGTCAGTGACTGTGGCTGGATCTGTCTGAGTACAAAATGGTTTTCTGCTTTGCTGTTTAATTTAAACCTTTTTTAAATTGATTTAAATTCAAATTCAAATCGGATTTAAATAACTTTTCAAATATAAATCCAAATAATACAAATGATATATGTTTTGAAATCAGAAAAATGTGAGGAATTCAAATAGGCCATTCAAAATAATGTTTGAACATTTTAAAATTTCGAGATGATTAAAATTACAATAAAATGCCCTTTTCCTTAATTAATTAATAACTTTAATTCTACAACTCCAAATTTGACAAATAATATGTCTAAATCGATCAGCCTAGAGAGCAGCACAGCAAGAGGAACACACAACGAGAGAGACTGAGACAAGAAATGGATCTGTCTAGATCTGTCTGTCTCTCGCTCTATATCCTGGGAGGTGAGCCGACCGAGTTGCCACGCGTTGGAAGACAAGGACCGCGTCAAACATGCACACGAATGTTGACACGTACCCAACAACTGGTGCAACAAGCAAAAATTTAGTCTTCCATAAAACGAGTTTCTAACTCGAACTCGATTCACGAAACGTGACGCGCGTGCGGACGAGGCGAGGCGGGTGGCGGAGGAGGATGAGTGCGCGTGGAGTCCTTCTCTTCTCACTCACTTAGTGGGAGTGAAACAGCTCACCTTATAAGTTGGTCCAACTCTCTCCCAACTAGCAATGTGAGACTAAACTTTGTCTCTCACAGAGCTCTCAAGCTGCCATAATAGATGAGCCTTAAGATTTCAGAATTTATTAGACTAGATGGGCTGCCTACATGGACCGCAGCCCATATAAATCTAACAGCGGACCCAAGAATTTTTATAAGCCCGAACAAACTCTAAATCAAAGGCTTAAAGAGCTATTTTTTTTTCAAATAGTCATAGAAATAGGCTGTGTCTGCCGGCCGGAAGTCCGGACAACTGCGGGGCAATAGGGACGATAGGTCCGCCACTGTATGGTCATCGTGCCGTGTGAATGCTCGTTTCTCTGTAGACCAATTGGACATGTGCGATCGTAACATTTTGTTTGCAAAACAAACCGACACTTTGATGCAAAACAAATTGTTTTTGTGTTATTAATCGATCTTTGGCAATAATTAATGCATCCGCACGGGTAAAACATGTACGTGCTGTTATCGATATCGACATGACTGTTCTCCAAGCTTGACAGCTCATACGTCAACGTCTTACGATTCGAGATCTGGTGTCAAACAGTGCAAACTAATCATGCACAAATCTTTCATGCTTAGATTCAGATCATTGCGACCACAGCTTAACTAGCTGCTCTAGAGAATAACGTATGTGGCTCAAGTGATTTATTGCCTGGTCTTTCGGGAGAAACTAAAGCTCCATGCGGGCAGTATCACGCCTTTGCTTTTGTTGATTGCACTGTTCTGCTAGCACACCAGAACATCAGCAGGGTGATGAGCACAGGGGGTTCGGCGCCAAAGAAGATGCCTAGAGCATAGTGTTCGACAGTCGACACCATTCTTTTCAGGAAGAAGTGGTTACCTTCTGAAGTCTACCGTGTAGCCTTAACCATCCATGGGTTTTTTCTGTCGAGTTACGATTCTGCAGATTTTCCGGAAGTATTCCGGCCACACGGAGAAAATCATGTGAATTTTGGTCATGCCGGTTTGCACTTCGGACAAAGGACTGAAATTTACACTTGAAGTCTGCTGAAATTTTCACTTATTATCGTTCACATGAAACAGTAATATAAGGTCTTTCAAAAACTTTGTTTACAAATAAGTAACGACAACACCGGAGACTTGAAGAGCTCCGTTGCTGGACGGTAACAGCATACATGCGACCACTAAACAAGGCCCAGCAGATTATTTGGTCCTTCCAATACACATGGAACATACATACATATCGGTTATCTCTTTTTCAAGGACACGACGATGATTGAATACTTGGTCTTTTCACTCTCAAGGTGTTCCATGACATTATATGCAAATTGTTCGAAGAGTCCATGGAGCACGGATTCACCGAAATGGCTCGCGAGAATGGGCTCCATCGCCGCCCTATAGCACCTGGAGACGTTGATGCCGCTCTGTAGGGAGTCACTCACGCCATCTCCTTCCGAGTTGTCGTCATAAGGATCCCAATTAGACTCGAACAATTTGATATGATTTATGTCAAATAGCTCACTCTGTTTGACCACCGTCTTCACTTCGTCGATTGATGGCCCGTAAAAGGGTAGGTTGAAGGAGTTGAGCTTTGCCCGCTCTATGAGTCCCTGTTTTGGTGTATACATAGCAAAGTTCAGTTTTCTTGACTATGAAGTTCATTTCAGAAGAAAGTTAGGCTTCGGGAGAATTGCACCAAGTCAGTAGTTCCTCCTATAGAGTATAATATGGTATGTGCTTTCGTACCTCTTCAGCCAGAGATTCCAAAGATTGTCCGAGTAACCCAAAGACAATGCTCATATCTCCGCAGTATACATCCTCGGTTATTCTTCCAAGAAACGTCAACACCATTTGTCCACCAAGCACCAGTTCTTCATATCGCAGCTTCAGGAACAGCAACATGTCCTTCTGAAAATGCTCCTGATATAGTTTTGCTACATCTGGTGGCGTAGTCTTTCCAATATAAATGTTTGCTTTGTTCATATACATTTCTTTCTTGGTTGTTAAATCATCTGGAAGCTACAATATATATGTTTTTACACTAGTCGTATTAGCTAGGACATGGATGGTTATTAAACTTATTATATAGCAAGTAGTAGATACATATACTGAAACAAATAAGAGTGGCTTACTTCCGAGCGCCAGTGAAGGCAAAATGACGAGTGAAATAGATGAACACTTTGGCGAGGGAAAAGCTTGGTGTAGTAGGAACCCGGCATCCCAGCGATATGAAAAGGAGGTAGTGTTTCTTCCTTAAAGTTTATTGCAATTGACTCCTTGAACTTATCAAGTGACTGGAAGACATGGTTGAAATCGTTTCCCGGTAGATCGTTGAGGAAGAATTGGAGCTCGACGAGATTGCCACGGAGCTTATCGCGATGACAGGATATCGCTTCGATCACGTTAGAGACAAAGAGGAGTGTGTTTTCACCTGAAGAGCAGCCTAAGTCCACAATTGTGATTACTGGCTGCAGCACATCCGTGCGTATATCTCTCACCGCCATCTCGAGAACCGGCTTAGTCTCTAGCAAAGCTTTCCTCTAGTACAAAATGAAACAATAAGCAATAAGAGGCACGATCGATGATGAACTCATGAAGCAATTTACGCACCTGTAGCGTAGAATTCTTGAAGTAGCTAGTCTCTCCCTCTCCTGCGACCATGTGGAAGTCACGCTCCATGTTCATGGCCACCCAAACCTCTCCGAGAAGACTTTGGTTTTGTTTGGGTATGCTCAGCTACGAACGTGTACATGCTGGGCAGTATCCCCTTGATTTATAGGCAAGTAATTTTTCACCGCAAGTCCCTCCTATTTCAATGTTTGGCACAAAAAAGTTAATCCGTCTTCTTCAACTACAACTACAGAACAGTACATACTTGTAGGGCCCGACACAAAAAACCGAAGACCGAAACCAAAAAACCGAGACCGCTACCGTATATTGGGAGACCGAAATAATTTCGGTCTTCAAAACTAGATGACCGAAATAAATTCGGTTACTTTGGTCCTTCGCCTCACATGACCAAACTGACCGTATAGACCGAAATATTCTGAAGCCCATCTTTTCTTAATTATTTTGCATGCTCATTGGTGCCACTCTAGTCCGTATAGGCCATAGCCCACGACCTTGTCTTCATTCGTTCTATGGAAAAGGCTAGTTACTAGAGCCAATTAAAGGCACACACATAAAATGCATCCACACACCGTCCTGGCCTCCGTAGAGTCGCAGACTACGTACGCCCTACGCACGAGGCAAGTCTGCTGGACTGCTCCGTCCAGTTACTCGTGAGACTGCTTGCATATCTTGTCTTGATTCTTATTCCATCTTGTATTGTATGCTAATTTTCTTCGGAATAATTTCTTGATTTATTGTGAATTTTTGTAAATTCGGTCTATTTGATCATGATCGAAAACCGGATCGAAAAGACCGAAGACCAAATACAAAAAGACCGAAAAGACCGAATGTAATTCAGGTAGCATTTCTAGATGACCGAAATTTTGAATAAAGACCGGACCGAACAAACCGAACAGACCGAACACCCAGGCCTACATACTTGTGTGCAGTGTAACGGTAGAGCACGATATTAATTCCAGTAACGGAACAGTGATGTGGATATCTGGCCGGTTTTGCAAAGTTGAGGGGGTTAAGTGACCCAGTTTATAGTTAGGGGTGGTTAGCGTCCCAAACCCGATAGTTAGAGGGGTTATGTGGACTTTTTTCTTTGGTTAATTACTCGTCTGTGCCACCAACGAGTGGAAAATGCCCACCCCCGGGTAAAAAAAAAGAACGCCCTCCCCGACCCTATGATCCCCCGACTCCTCCATGAAACCCTAGCATAGTGTACCGTCGCGGCCCCTCCCGTCTAGCCCTCTACCTGGCCGCCCCTCCCATCTCGCCACCCCACCCAGCCACCACCGCCCTCCCCCTGTGGTTCCCCGCCGACCGGATCCTCCCCGACATACTGCCGCAATCGCTTGTCTCCGTTTGGGCATCACTCCAAGCGCTGCCGAGCTCCTCCCATGGAACCTAGCATGGGGTCCTGCCGCCTCCCCTCCCATCTTGCCCCTGCCAGTCGCCCCTCCCATCTCGGCACCCCTTCCAGCCGCTTCCGCCCCCTGCAGTTCCTCGCCGACTAGATCCTCCACTCCAGCTGTGTAGCATCCCAATTGTCTAACAATTGTAATGCTACTTGGTCTAGTAACATATTGGCTACTTTCTATATATATTTGTTGCATCATAATTATATCATGCTCATATCATCATGCCACCTTGCATTTGAGCATCTTATAAAACCTTGTTTCTTTGGTTCTTCTCTCATATGCATTATTAATTGTATTTGCCTCTTGATATTGTATTTGGTTGTTGATATATTGTTTAATGCCCAAGTTGAGTTGGGGGCCATATCTTTTATTCCACTCCATCACTTTTCTTTCACCACCTTATATTCCACCATCCTTTTACCCATGAGCTTGCAATTCTTTTTCTTTTGATTTTATTCTAGCTCATGTGGTGGGGTGAATCTAATCCAATTCTTTTGCTTGGCCTTATTCCACTTCTTGGAAATGCATAAGTATAATGCCATATTATTATTGTTTTCACAAAATCAATCATGGCATTTATTATTTTTGCATGGGCCATGCAACCTTCATCACCACCTTTTATCCCATTGGTTTTTTCCTTTGTTTTATTGGATCTTTTCTTTGTGGATCATCTCCATCCCTTCCACCATCCCCATATTCTCATCCACATCATTTTCTTTTATTTTATTTTCTCCATGCATGATCCAAATGAGGCCTCTTCCCATAACACTTTTCTTTCTCTTTACTTGGATTCTCCTTCACCTCATCTTAACTTAATCAAGCCTCACTCTACCTCTTGGTTGATCTCATGAACACATTTTAAAACCTAAACCACCTAATAAAAATCTAACTTAACTTCCTCTCTCTATTTTTTTCCCTCTAACCCTAATTTTACACTAAACCCTAAACCTCCTCCCACCTCTCTTTCTTACACTCCCTCTCTCTTTAACAAGCCGGTCCCACCTGGCCCTCTCTCTCCCTGGCCCACACCCCAGCCACCCCTACCCTAACCCTAACAAAACCCTAACCCGAGACTACCCCATCTAACCTAGCCAAGTGCACCCGAGCTCACCTCCCCTCTCTCTTTTCCTTCTACCTGCCATGCCAGCCCCACCACCACGCCGACCCCACCTGCAGCCCTCTCCCTGCCCTGCCTGGCTACCTAGGTCGAGCCCCAGCTCGACCACGTGCTCGAGGAGAAAGAGAGAAAAGGGCCGAGGCTACTTTTCCCTGCCCTGTGCCCACACGCCACCTCCTCCCTCTCTCTCGCTTGCCCTCATCCACACGGCTCTCCTGCATCGCCCAGATCCGCCCCGAGACTGCCCTCTCCTTCCCCTTCTTCTTCACCGTCGCCAGCGCCTGCCGCCAGTCGTCGCCGTCTACCCCGGCGTCTCGTCGTTCCGGCCGGCGTGCGCGTCGTGGAGGTGGCCTGGGAGACCAAGGAGACCTCCCTGCTGCTCCCTGTACGCGTCGACGAGGAGGAGAAGCCCCAGGAGCGCCAGCATCTGCGCCGTCCCGTCGAAACCCAAACCCGCCAGAACGCCTGCAACCCCGACGATCCTCCACGCCACTCCCCGATCTGACTCCACCGACCAACCCGCGGTGAGCCCCTCTTCCTCCCTGACAACCTCCGCCTCGCTGTCGCCGCCTGGCGCCACCGTTCGTTTCGCCGAGCGCCGTCAGTGCACGGCATACGTTGCCGTTTGTTCCGCGCTGCGCCTCGCAGAGGCACATCTAGCCACCCGCCGCTCCTCTGTCACCACCCCGTAACCAGCCGCACTGGCAAACACCGCAGCGCGCGCGCCCGCGACGCGAGTTCAAACCCCGCGCGCCGCGCCCCGCGCCGGTCGATGTCAGGCCTGTCCGCGGTTCAGAGGAAACAGAAGCACAGTACCGCGACCCCCTTTTGCAGGAAACCCCCTTTTTGAATTCTCGTTCAACCCGCAGTCCGCCGAGCCCACCAGCCAGCCTCTGTGGAAATTTTACAAAGAGCACCCCGTCGTTTCTTCAACCCTAACCCGCGATCCAGATTGCCCCACTTGTCAGCCCCTGCAGATCCAATCGCTGTCACGTGGGCCTCTAGCCGCTGGCCCCGCCTGTCAGCCTCAGTGGCTGGCTAAGCCGCGGTAGAAAAGAGTTTCCCACGCGCGTGTGCCCCGCCAGCAGCTGGCCCACCCGTCAGTGACTGTGGCTGGATCTGTCTGAGTACAAAATGGTTTTCTGCTTTGCTGTTTAATTTAAACCTTTTTCAAATTGATTTAAATTCAAATTCAAATCGGATTTAAATAACTTTTCAAATATAAATCCAAATAATACAAATGATATATGTTTTGAAATCAGAAAAATGTGAGGAATTCAAATAGGCCATTCAAAATAATGTTTGAACATTTTAAAATTTCGAGATGATTAAAATTACAATAAAATGCCCTTTTCCTTAATTAATTAATAACTTTAATTCTACAACTCCAAATTTGACAAATAATATGTCTAAATCGATCAGCGCGACGAGCCCGTTCTATTTATGCAGTCCTTGTTCTGAATTGAAGCATGCATCATGACATTGTTACAAATCTGAACTGTTTATGGCAATAAAAATTGGACTAAATAAATAATAAAATGCTTTAATTCTTGCACCACACCTCACCCTTGCCCTGCTACTTTAATGCCATGTAAATTGTGCATCATTCATCATGGCGTGCTTGTTTGCTTGTCGCATTTTAATTCATATGCTTGTGCACTTTATTTATGTTGGCCCTTGTTTGTTTGGTTCTTCTTCGAATAGACGCCCAGCAGGAGAATTATCAGGAATCACAGGAGTACTACCCAGATCCATCTCTCGCTTCAACTGAGATGCCAGGCAAGCACTACCACATGCTTGCATACATACAGTACCTATTGCCTCTATCTTATTCTTGCATCATGGAGTCGCGATTGCATTAAATTGAATCCCAAGTACTGCATAGCCTTTATTTTTAAACCCCACCGAAGCTTGTTCCTCCATCCCACGAGCCATTACTACAGGAGTTGTTTGAGCCATGCGAGTCGTAGAAAAGCATGTGTAGGGTATGTGAGTGTCTGATGAATAACTAGGTACCTAAACAACTTAACCTGAGTAGTAATGGGATAACTAATGAAAGAGGCACCGGTGAGCAATCTCTGCTATTTGGTTTTTCATGCTCACTTGTGTCCCGTAGGACCCCGAGTACTTGATTCCTGTTCCTTGTTTATTCACACTATCCACATCCGGGAGGCCTTATGGACCCCCCTGAGCCAGAGCTTGATTCATTCTTATTTCTTGGGGCCACAAAGTATTTTGGGGCTTTGTTACTATTCTGTACTTATGCCATGCTTTACTGTTTTATTAAGATTGTGCGTGGAGCACCTGTACTGTTTTGTATGCGGAGTGTTTTCGCGGTATCGAAAAGCCCAGTCACACTTTCGGATTCCCAGTCGTTTACAGTCATTGACGCAAACCTTGGGTCCGTCTCGGAGCCGGCCAACTTCGTTGCAGGTAGCTTAATGGGGTGGCCCCCTGAAACATTTATGAATCCTGTGATTGCTTTGTCGTGAATGCCTCGTTGGGTTTTGATTTGGTTTTTCCGAGGTTGATCGAGTGTGTGTTGCTATTTGTGCACTCCTGCAGGGTAAATCTTTCTGAAAGCCGTGTCCGCGGTTATGGACGACTTGGAGCACAGTTTCTCGATCATAGAAAAGTATAACTAAAGTACCGCTCTTAATTTGACTAAGTACTTGACTAGTAAATAGTGCAATACTCATGGAATGGTTAATAAAACTGCCAACGGATGATGGGGGTTGTTCGTCCGCTTCCTCGTTGGTAAGCGAGGAGGAGGATGGATCTGTTAATTATACTGTTATAACTGTTGTTCTTAATTCACGGACATCCGTCTATCATTGGTTAGGCGGATGGTTAGCGAGTATCTGTAGAATTGTTAGGTATTATCTTTTGTTGCAATTGCGTCACCCCAGGTTGTGTCCCCTTTAGCGGCATAAAGACTTGCTGAGTACCTCTAGGGTCTCACACGATAAATTGTTTGATTCAGATGAACAGGTGTACCCGCAAGATGGATATTGGGTGGAAGAGACGGATGATGTTGGCAACGATCATTCGGTGTAGAGATTCCGGGAACAGGGATCCGTGAGATCTGTGGGCGGGATGTGTTTATTTATGTGGCATCTTATGCCGATTTGCTTCTTATCCGTACTCGGATCTTGTTTTCCGCTTCCGCCTGATACTCTGATGTGTGATGTATGAGGAGCTATCCTAAATTATTATCTCTATCTAGGACATTTGAATCTTGCCGTATGGCGTTGCAATATTTCTATTTCTTTTAGATGGAATGGCTCTGAGGACTGTTGTATGTGGCTTGCATACATACTTATTTGTGTATGTAGTTGATCCCTTCGCCTGCCGATTACGCCGCTCGTTCTTGTCCCGATGTCTGAAAGTGGTTAGGACGGCCGAAAGGTCTACCGTGAGTGGCCCTGGGCCCCACCGTACTATTTTAACCACTTTCGTTCATCCAGGCATGTAACTAAGAGCGTAATTCACCGAGGTAGTTACAAGCTGCTGCATGAATCAGGCGCCAACCGTCGCCGCCGCACTCCTCCTCAAGGTACCTTTCTGTCCGATGCTCTCTGTCTCTCTTTGATTTTATCTATAATGGAATTGGGCACTGTATGCGTGATGCTAATGTAATGGGAATTTTTGACCATTGTGTACATATACATGTATCATTTACTGCCAATTTTAGCCCACAAACTCCTGCATTTCTTGGACTATGAGTCCAGCAACAAGGCAACATTTGAATCCACACCACCATCGTCCAAGAACTGTACCATGCTTGCCTTGCTTGGGATTTCAATATATCTCTATTTGATTAGTGCTCATGTTATCCAAGCTCGACCTGTGTTGTAAGAAGTTCATCAAAAAATTGTTTGTTAGATATTACGACTGTACAAAGTATACATGCTAGCTAACCTTAAGATCATTTAGTTTAGGACAACAAACCGTTCTACTCTTCTACTCCTTATAGAAGCTAGGTACTGGTTGTTTCTTATTTATGTTGTTTGTTAATGTACACAGGTCCAACCATATTTGCTTTCTTGTTTAGTATAATTTATAGAAAAATTAACTATTTTGTATTCATATGAGCCCATTTTCAGTTGGACTTCAGTTAATTTTGATCTGTTGTTCCATTCTTTTCTGTTGTGTGACAACACTTGAATCCTTTCAAGGCAGCATGGAAGGAGCCTTGCATTGTATCTTGTCCAGACTTGAGCGTTAGGCATGGCATAGACGTCAATTTGCTTTGTCTATGGAATGCAGATAAATATAATCTTCTTGTTTTGTAGGTAAATTTTTGTAGGTAAATAATTGTCCAATCAGGTATCAAACCTAGCACAATTTGACCGCCATTGTAATACTAATTACATAATTATTTATCTGCAGCAAGGAGTTGATGCTGAGTTGGCTCTTGAGCCTTTCACGCTTATGGCAATCCAAGTTCTCAAGTGTTTTTTTCTTTCTGGAATAAAGTATGATGAAACGTTGAAAGCTTATGTTTAACTACTTCCTACTAGCAAAGCAGAATATGTAGAATAAAAACTCAGACTTTCTTGTTGTCAGGGCATGAAAAAATAATTCATTAGTGGTAGTTCTCAATCCAAACCTTGTTCTGGCATGCTATTACTTATTTTCTTGCATCCATCCGGTCGAACTACTTTTCCCCAAGTCGGGAGTTACTTAACTACACTCTATTACACTATGCAGTTTTCTAAAGAAATGAGGTCATGGTGCCCACTAGAGGAGGACGCTCCGTTGTCATTCATGTATTATTCCAATGGTAAGATCATCGAGGTGCTGAATACATGAGGAGAATTTGAGTTGTGACTTGCAGACAATGTCACCCTCGTGTTGCAGCCAAGCTAGCTGGATGGGACCATTGCCATCGCCATCGCGAGGTTGCGAGTTATGATCCATCTCAGCAAAAGATAATATATGTTGCTCGCTCCAAAGGATTAGTCTGAATGTCAATCGAAGTGGCAATTGTTGCACTGGGGAGCTCTTGACATGGGTCGTGTGATGTCGGTGTTGCAAGAGAAGGAGTTTGGCAGTACAAAGCATCAGATGCACCCATGCGTTACATCAAGCAATGGTGCAGCTACATAGGTAGCAGGCCCGTTTGCAATTTCTCAAGTTTAGCCAAAAAATATTTGGCTTTAGTTGCATCGTCAGACATTCAGACCCTGAACTTGTTCTTTTTCCATGCAGATTTTCGGCCAGGCTGGTACTGGACAGGGGAAGGAGGTGGATGCCTCTTCTTCCTAGCTCGTGAGGGTTTTCGTAAATTCAGTCTTAACTTAATGTGTGCAATCTGCCGAGGTATCTTCAGTGGCTACACATACGTGTTGTTCAATTCCGGGGATGGAAAATATGTAGAAGCTACTTGATTGCATGGGAAGCAAACATAGAGGATCAAGTAAGAAAGAAGTTGATTGGTATCTATGTGTTGTTGTCTGCTGGAATGTTGGTGTTTATATTGGGAAGAGTCAGTCTTCCTTAGACTGCCCAACAACTCTTCTTAGGCATGACATTAATTGTTTTCGAGCACGAGTGAGTTTATTTTTTTGAGGTTACCAGTGAGCTTCTTTGATTCCACTCCATCAAACCGGATATTCAATCGTTGGAAAATTATACCAAATACACTATTTGTTTTCAGTTCTTGCATCTTATTGTGTCTGTCTTGCATGCTTTAACAGATCAATCGTCAGTTGACATGGATATTCTCTACAAGATAGCATGGCTGATATTTGCAATAATTCAGATCATCCATATTTTCATATTGTCTCGGATTTCTTGGCATTGGAACAAGGTAGATCTTCAATTATCTTAATCCGATTCCCTCGGTTTGGGAGGGTGATCAGACTATCACATGTCATGCACCAGGGAGAGAAAGTATACGGAAGCTCCACAATATGGAACTGCAAAGGTGATACTTATTTTTGAATTACTTTAATATTAATGACTGACTGTTCTTTTTTGCAGGAACTAACTACTATTGGATGCAAAGCTTGCTATATAGGAATTGCCAGCGGGGGTTGCTGGGTGTCACGACAATCTGCATAAAAATATCTTATGTTTTTTGTTGATTAACTGAATTTTCTGTTCACTGTAGTCCTGTCTTTTTCTTTTTTGAAGCTATCATAGGGCTATATATCTTATTCCATCTATCGGTTAGTTTTCCAATTTGCATGGAACATGTGAACTTATAGGAAAGGCAGAAAGCTATTGATATAGTTGACAAAGCTTCACAACTCACAAGGGAGTCAGACTAAGAATCTAAAAACCTGGATTTTATCTTACGTGCTTCTCACGTGTCATGGGGTCGAGATAGATACAATTTCTTTCGAATTGTCTGGGTGATTGCTAAAAAGGTACAGTCTCTCGGCGAATAGTTCAAAGGGAACTATAAAGCTAGGAATGAATGATACTGAAATTGGTTGCTGACGATGCATTGTTCAAATGCTACGGCAAGATCATTGATGTGAGCCTCTGCCACCAGCCTCCAATACTACAATGTTTCTATCAATCACGTTACTCCATTTACTAAGGTGAGGAGCAATTCCATTATCTTATTATTTCTTATGTGATTGATCTGAGATTTTTTATGTATTGCATTTAAATCATTAAAAGTACATGGTTCTGCACAAACTGAATGAGAGTAAATGAAAAAATACAAACTTGTATCATTCACCTGATTGGTCTCCATTGACGTGAGCACCAATACACCTAGCGTTTTTAGTTGCTTTTTTGTCTAAGATCGTAACAGTACCAGTCCCAGTTGTTGTGCGTACAAGTTCAAAATTTACAGAAGGCTCCACCATGGCAGGGGTAAGTATATATTTTACATCATTGTTCTTCTTTCTTCGCCTTATAATTTTTCTTCATGAATCAAAAATTTGCAGCAACTCATCTTGACAAGTAAAACATATCAGAATTGTTGAAAGAACTCTGTGGTGAGCAAACCTTCCAACATCTGGGTGAATAGAGAATTTAAATGTGTAAACGAAATGTTGTCGTTATATAGCAAGCTCTACAAATCCATCAGAATCGTGGATAGAGTTTTAATTACAGTTCTTTTCTAGAATGAACTTAAGGTCTTTTAATGAAATGCTTTGTACATCCCAGTATTAGTTCATGAATCTCTTTCTCCACTTGTAATTTCTGGTAGGCGTAACATGAGGAGCTTGCTACCAATCACAAGTCACTCAGTATGACATGCATGGCACCGATGGGCCGGAGCGGGAGGACACTATTGGTGTCTGTCTCGAGGGATGTGGCCGGGAGGTAGCTGCTCATATATGAGCTAGCCAAGGCCGTTGCTGCAGCGACCACGTTGACCACACGTCACCGCTGCCGACTGGTTGGGGATGGATAAACAGTGATTTTTCCTTCCTGAATAGCAAGCATTACTTTGTCAACTTGTGGTAGAGCGCTAGATAAATAGAGTTAGATAACTAAATGCTAGATAAACAAAGAGAAAGTGTCCCAGAAATCTACAGAAAACTGATTTCTATATTCCTCGACCTAAAATCAATAGTCAGTCTTAGTTATGTATGGATACCGCTATGTTCTTCCGAACCAAGTCTACGTACATATTTCTTTACATGAATAATCTTGACTAGAAAAATTACCCTTGCTAGGGAGTAATAGAAGGACACATCCATATCTTGGCCGAATGTCTCTGTTTCATGAGTCAACCCACCATCTACACCTATCTTTCCCTTACTCCCGTCCATCTCTTAGTCTGGTGCCTGCTATCTTAATTGGTATATACTCCTCTCCTTTAAGGTTAGTTTTCACTGATTTAGTACAAAGTTGAATTTTAGGCCTATTTCGTCAGATCATCTCTTGCCTTCTTTAAATTGAGTGAGGCCAAAGATTTAATTTTCTATTCGATGTATACTTTGTCTTCATGTCACAGGGGAGAAAAAAGAGAAGCAAACATATTGAAAGTGGACACGGTGAAGTGATATGCTCCAAGCATAGTCGAGCTGCTGTTGGAAATTGTTGCTGGATACCGAGCGAGTCAAGGTCTGGAAGAGAAGAAAAAAATCTATAGCTTGCAGACGTTCCCTTTCCTCTGAATAGGACGTGGCAAACGCGTCGCCGGTTTGGCGCATGCTACGGAGCAGGGCCAGGGGTTCGGCTGTTTGGGTTTACCACTTTACCTGGTCTTGCCGCGCCGGTCCGATCGACGGGCCACCCTCCCTTGCCCGACTTGATCCTTCCTGATCATTAGATTATTACTTCCTCCGTTTCAAAATATAAAATGTTTTAGATTTGTGAAAGAAGTGTATCTAGACTTATTTTAGTGTGTAGGTTCACTCCAAATCTAGATGAACATATACACTAAAAGAGGTCTAGATTCACTCTTTTCATAAAGTTAAAACATCTTATATTTTAAAACGGAGGGAGTAGATCGTAATCTGGTGATACCGTTTGTAGTTTACAGAGACGGCTTGTGAATATTGCAACGAAAAACACCGAAATTTAACCCTTTTTCACTTATAGATGGTGTTGGATGTACTGTGTCATTTGGTGAAAGGAAAAAACGGTCAAAAAAAGTAAAATCCGTAAGAAATATTTCGTACTTTATTATTAGGTATCATCTTTGTCAATTTTTCACATTGTCTTGGTCGTAGGAAGGAATACTGTGGTCGTATTTTAACATAGATCATATCTATAAGTACATAATTTTCACATGCATTGATAAAAAATAGAGAAGCTTGCTATGGGCACTCATCTAGTGTGTATAATCAGGTGGAACGCAGCGATTCTAAAGTTAACTTTACATGAAGCAGTGGCGTCAACCGTTCCTCTGTTTAGAACCGGATTTTTAGAAGTAGTACTAGTTATAACTAGTACTATTTTTTAGAAGTAGTATTTTTTAAACCTAATCAGGGCATTAACAGCTGCATAATTTGGTAGGGTAAATCAGCCGAAATCTCTCTCTCACCATTAACAAGGTGAATAAATTTCCGCTTAATCAGGGCCATGCAAACCGTTGTAAAGACACACAACAGAAAAACGGCGGACACCAGGAGATTAGAAAACGTGGATCAATTCCGGCTTAAGTTTTACTAAAAAAATTCCCACTTAATTTACCGCATGCAAGTGTGTGTGTTCTAGAGAAATTATAGGGAGAGAGAAGGGTCACAAAAAGATTTAAAAGTGAGCAATAAATGGTAAGAAGGCCTTAATTCACAACTAATTTGGATGGTAGATTATTGTTGTATTTTTATATACTTAGCAGGTTTGTAATGGTTTTTTCACATAATTTTCATGGAAATTTGAGATAAGTTAATGGAAATTTAAAAACAAATTTCCATTTCAAATAATTGCATAAATTTACGAAAAATTATGAACTAGACATCTATTTCAAAAAATCTATGTAATAGTACTACGTCCGTTCCAACATAAGTGTCGATTGTTTCATAAATGGTCGATGGGGATTTAGAGTGAATCTTTGTTTCATAAAGGATCGATGTGGTTTGAATTGTTTCATAAAGGATCGATGTGGTTTGAATTGTTTCATAAAGGATCGATGTGGTTGCAAGGTTGGGTTGTGTTTCGATTGTTTCATAAAGGTTAGGTTGTGGTTCGATTGTTTAATAAAGGTTCAGTGTGGTTTTATAAAGGATCGATGTGGTTTCAATCTTTGTCGATGTGGTTTTAATTATTTCATAAAGGTTTGCTTGTGTTTCGATTGTTTCATAAAGGGTCGATGGGGTTTCAGATCAAATCTTTGTTTCATAAGGGGTCGATGGGGTTTCCGATCAAATCTTTGTTTCATAAAGGGTCGATGGGGTTTCAGATCAAATCTTTGTTTCATAAAGGGTCGATGTGATTTGAATTGTTTCATAAAGAGTCGATGTGGTTTCAAGGTTGGGTTGTATTTCGATTGTTTCATAAAGGTTGGGTTGTGGTTCGATTGTTTCATAAAGGGTCGATGGGGTTTCAGAGCGAATCTTTGTTTCATAAAGGGTCGATGTGGTTTGAATTGTTTCATAAAGGGTCGATGTGGTTTGAATTGTTTCATAAAGGGTCGATGTGGTTTCAAGGTTGGGTTGTGTTTCGATCGTTTCATAACGTTGGGTTGTGGTTTGATTGTTTCATAAAGGTTTGATGTGGTTTCATAAAGGGTCGATGTGGTTTCAATCTTTGTCGATGTGGTTTCAATTGTTTCATAAAGTTTAGCTTGTGTTTCGATTCTTTCATAAAGGGTCGATGGGGTTTCAGAGCAAATCTTTGTTTCATAAAGGATCGATGCGGCTTGAATTGTTTCATAAAGGGCCGATGTGGTTGCAAGGCTGGGTTGTGTTTTGATTGTTTCATAAAGGTTGGGTTGTGGTTCGATTGTTTCATAAAGGTTGGGTTGTGGTTCGATTGTTTCATAAAGGTTTGATGTAGTTTCATAAAGGGTCGATGTGGTTTTAATCTTTGGTGATGTGGTTTCAATTGTTTCATAAAGGTTTGCTTATGTTTCGATTATTTCATAAAGGGTCAATGGGGTTTCATATCGAATCTTTGTTTCATAAAGGGTCGATGTGGTTTGAATTGTTTCATAAAAGGTCGATGTGGTTTCAAGATTGGGTTGTGTTTCGATTGTTTCATAAAGGTTGGGTTGTGGTTCGATTGTTTCGTAAAGGGTTGATGGGGTTTCAAAGCGAATCTTTGTTTCATAAAGGGTCGATGCGGTTTGATATGTTTCATAAAGGGTCGATGTGGTTTCAAGGTTGGTTTGTGTTTCGATTGTTTCATAAAGTTGGGTTGTGGTTCGATTATTTCATAAAGGTTTGATGTGGTTTCATAAAGGGTCGATGTGGTTTCAATCTTTATCGATGTGGTTTCAATTGTTTCATAAAGGTTAGCTTGTGTTTCGATTGTTTCATAAAGGGTCGATGGGGTTTCAGAGCGAATCTTTGTTTCATAAAGGATCGATACGGTTTGAATTGTTTCATAAAGGGTCGATGTGGTTGCAAGGTTGGGTTTGTTTCGATTGGTTCATAAAGGTTGGGTTGTGGTTCGATTGTTTCATAAAGGTTCGATATTGTTTCATAAAGGGTTGATGTGGTTTCAATCTTTGTTGATGTGGTTTCAATTGTTTCATAAAGGTTGGCTTATGTTTTGATTGTTTCGTAAAGGGTCGATGGGGTTTCAGATCGAATCTTTGTTTCATAAAAGTTCGATGTGGTTTGAATTGTTTCGTAAAGGGTCGATGTGGTTTCAAGGTTGGGTTGTGTTTTGATTGTTTCATAAAGTTTGGATTGTGGTTCGATTGTTTCATAAATGTTCGATGTGGTTTCATAAAGGGTCTATGTGGTTCCAATCTTTGTCGATGTGGTTTCAATTTTTCATAAAGGTTGACTTGTGTTTCGGAATTGTTTCATAAAGGTCCGATGGGGTTTTAGAGTGAATCTTTGTTTCATAAAGGGTTGATGCGGTTTGAATTGTTTCATAAAGGGTCGATGTGGTTTTAAGGTTAGGTTGTGTTTTGATTGTTTCATAAAGTTTGGGTTGTGGTTCGATTGTTTCATAAATGTTCGATGTGGTTACATAAAGGTTCTATGTGGTTCCAATCTTTGTCGATGTGCTTTCAATTGTTTCATAAAGGTTGGCTTGTGTTTTCGATTGTTTCATAAAGGGTCGATGGGGTTTGAGAGCGAATCTTTGTTTCATAAAGGGTCGATGCAGTTTGAATTGTTTCATAAAGGGTCGATGTGGTTTTAAGGTTGGGTTGTGTTTCGATTATTTCATAAAGGTTGGGTTGTGGTTCAATTGTTTCATAAAGGTTCGATGTGGTTTCATAAAGGGTTGTGGTTTCAATTGTTTCATAAAGGTTGGCTTGTGTTTCGATTATTCCATAAAGGGTCCATGGGTGACATGGGTATACCCTACAGGTACTCGAGTTTGGTATATACGACCTGGATACAGCGGAAGCCCACGGCGTTGCCAAGGCCCAAATGGAGAAATCGAGTGGCCCACGGATTCTCGATTGCTTGCGAGACAAGAAGAACTAAAGATAGAAAGTTTAAAGAGAAAACCCTAACCTGTAACCGACTCGACCTGCTACCCGAGACCTAGCCTATCTATATAAAGGCTAGGAGGGGGCGACGAGGAGGACACACGCTGAAGGAAATATGCCCTAGAGGCAATCATAGAGATGATTGTATTTCATGTGTATCCATGAGTTATTATAATGTTCCTTGAATATCCATATACCAGGCAACTTGTATTGATTGGCAATTATGTGAATTGTTTGTGAAACTCTTTACTTGTATGGTTATCTAATAATTGTCCCTAGTCGGAGTTCATGTGAGGATACACGTGAATATTAGACTAGCACATCGATTGGTTGATGACTATGTTTCGCAAGTCATAGACATGGAGATGTCAAACCAATGATGTGGACACATGTTATGAACATGGGGTTGGACTGACCCAACATGAGACTGGCAATAATACTTGCAGCTCTCTCTACACATCGTGTACGTTTTGTCCTTAGACCTGAGATTGTCGCATGTACTTGAGATGTGGATCGACCTACTTTGGGGCTATCAAACACTACTCCGTAACTGGGTAGTTATAAAGGTAGCTTCCGGGTTTGTCCTGATACATGCTGCAAGGCATCGGTCAATCAAGATGGTATTTGCCCCTCTCTACTTGAGAGAGATATCTCTGGGCCCCTCGAGTGATCGGATCCAGAAATGCATGGCCGTGCTACATATGGTTAAGAGTTAACCTAGTAAAGGGATTCCGAATCACAGTATCGAGAAAGAGAGGTCAGCTTGGAGCTAGACCAAATATCGTGAGGCAAAGGGAAAGACATGTACTTAACCTTGTGATGGTTCGTCCGAATGATCTTTATATGCGTTTAGGAGTTGGCACGTCTTGCTAGAGGCCGCTACCAACTATTGATGGAGTAAGTGTACTCGCGTCATGTCTATACGTGTATGAACCTATAGGGTCACACACTTTAGGGGCTGGAAGCCTAATGAGGATTGGATCCGAATTAGACCAGGCTTAGGCTGCTAATGGGCTGCTAATGTAGAAGCCCACCAGGGATGCCTATATAAGAGAGAGTGAGGCGAGCTGAATAGGGTTGAGCATTCCACCCAGCCGCCACTCCTCTTCCGCCTGTGTTGCACGTGTAGACCTAGCAGTCTGGCGTGTGACGGCTTCCACTCCGGACGTGTGGATACCTCGGAGGTGCTGCATCTATAACACTTGGACGAGCCGCGCAAAGGGGAGCTGCTCGTGGGACGAGGACGAGGAGGAGACGTAGAACATCTACACTGCCGCAACGTGCTTCATCGAGTTCCGCACCTGCGCATCTAGCAGTAATCCCGTGATCTATGACAATAGTATTCCTGGTTGACATGGTAGATTTTTTTTGATTTTACGCTAGTGTAGCCTACCCGTTACCCTACACACGCAACCCTAGTTTCCACAACTCTCGCCAGATTGCATCTGCGCGCCCCTGTAATCTTCTATTCCTTCATTAATTCCAAGAGCAGACAAGCAGGAGTAGGGACCTCTACGAGGCCTGAACCTGGGTAAAGCTTGCGTCCCTGTGTGCTTGTTTGCTAGCCGATTGATGCCTCCAGCGCTCCCTCCTTCTCCAAAACCCAAGTCTATAACAATGGGCATTGACGAGATAAACCCTCGTCAATTGGCCCCGTCTGTGGGAATCGGGAGTGCTGATGTCGCGGCTTCTTCGGCCCCATCAACCGCGATCTACAACTCCGCAACAGTGGAGATTTGCCAGCTCTTTGGCGTGTTCGACTTCACCGTCCACACGCCGGCCACTCGCCCAGCTTTCGAGTCCGTGGGCGATGGAATCAGCCTGGCGATTGGGAGCTTCCTCTTCTAGGTTGGTCAGATGGGCACGCTTTGCATGCCTGACCAGCCAATGGCACCCGCAATTGCTCCAGCATCGTGGTTCCCGCCATCAATCGGCACCCTCATCGAGCTCAATACCTCGGCAACAGCTGGGAGCACGGATAGCGACATCAGTCGCAGATCCGATCTGGGTGATCTAGCCACCGAAGATGGAGCCTACGGCTCCAGATCTGAAAGTTGTGGAAGCAATAGCTTCCCTAACCACTTCATGTGCGTGGTCATCAACACGAGTGACACCGCCACCAATCGCGAAAACATCGGCCATGGATCCGGCACCGGACCACCCAACGGCGCTGAACCACCCAACGGCAGCACGCCCAATGGCGGACCACCCAATGGTGGTCCCACCAATGGTGGCAATGGCATGCCCATCAATAATGGAGGAGCAGTCGAACCACCAACCATGGTGAACGAACACACCGGAGAACGTGTCGTGATTAAACTCAACGACAACGAGTGGGCCCGTTGCCGAGAAGCTCTGCGAGGCAATCCTTTGCCCCCGGCACGCTGCAAGAAATGCTGATGGGCTACCATTGGCTACTAAAGGAAGAATACAGATGCCAGCTGCATGCAATCACGCAACCCGAGGCGCGTAAAATGGCTGCGGATGAGTTGAGTCTTCAACGAGCTAGGCTCTCCTCCCACGGAGGATCCTCTTCCAAAGGCAACGAGTACGTGGCCAACAAGAGGCGATCTCGAATGGCCCATCTCACCGAGCAAGAATGCATAGAAGCTGCAAAAGTCCTCGACTTTAGTTCTATGATAGTCGACATGCGGGGCAACGTAGTCCCAAAGACACCGCAAGCTGCGGTAACCGCGGCCACCATGTACCTCCTCAACAACCAACCACCAGCTGGAGATCCCCGAGCCGCCATGCACTGATCTACGATCGCAGGCTTGGGGCTAGTCGAGGCTGCTCTCGACAAGGAGCCGACGCCGGAACCAAAGAAAGGAAAGGTTCTGGCAGAACGCTATTCTTCACCCTCATCCAGTGACGACAGTCACGATCTGCCTCGACGTCGCCGCTCACGGCGGCACGATCGCGATTACGATGCGCGTGATGACCTCACGCAGCACAAAATCGACAAATCAAGGGCAAGACGCGTTCGTTCGACTGACTTAGAAGAGGACGAGACTGAACTCTGCGGCGCTAGATGCTTCAGCAGAGCCATCAGGCAGAAGCGAATGCCTAAAGGATTCAAACTCCCGTCGGAAAACCCAAAGTTCGACGGCCTACAAGACCCGAAGATTTGGTTGGAGGACCACATCTCCTCCGTCAGGCTACATGGCGGGAGTCGAAGCACGACCATGCAATGCTTGCAGCTACAGCTGCAGGGCGCCGCCCGCGCATGGCTCAACAATCTCCCGCGCGGATCCATTCGCAACTGTGAAGAGCTGGCCTACAGCTTTGTAAGCAATTTCAAGGGCACTTATAAAAGGCCCACATCAATCAAAGAACTGAGGAGCTGCCAGCAAAGGTCGGGAGAATCACTACGCTCGTACATCCAGAGGTGGTCCATCATCAAGAATTCTGCGAAAAACATCTCGGAAGACCGCGCAATCGATGTGTTCAACGGCGGTGTTCGCCGCATAGAGCTCAGAAGGCGTTGGGCTACTCGAAGCCCAAAACAATCGACCACCTGATGGAAATCGCGAATCAGTGGGCCGATGGAGAGGACTCGGTGAGAAATCACACCTACTCCGACGACGATGACGACCTCGAGCACAGACACGACCGTCGAAGCAAGCAGCGAATTCGCGTCTACGATGACCGCGACGATGTCAACATGGTCGCAGCCGACTACGTCGACAAACGCGATGACAACCGCAACAACGGCTATCACAGCGGTGGATACCACGACTCCGGGAAAACCACGCAGGTATGGCACCACCGCACTCGCGAAGAGGCACCTGCAACAACCATTGAGGACAAACTGTCCGGACCATGCAATGTGCATTTCTACATCGCCAAGCACGATGGCAAGAAAAAATCCAACCACCTTCTCAAGGACTACCGTGAGTTTCTCAAGCTCCACGAGGGTCTGGCCCGGATGAATCGCGACGCAGTCAACAGGGGCTATGGAGTCGCCCCAGGCGCCGTGGCACATGGAGATCCTCCACCACCGCCCGGAATACCACCACCCGCGGCTGCACCTGTCGAGAATCACGGCGGCGAACCGTACCCACGACCCGTGGGCAACATGGGGATGATCCAAAAGGGGCGTCCCTCAAATCGAGTGCAGAAGGCCATCACTCGCCAAGTCAACTTGGCGACCAACTCTCCACCTTCCACCACTGAGTACCTCAGTGGAAGCGACTCCTGCATCACCTTCGATCAGCATGACCACCCGCGCCAAGTCCCTCATCCAGGCCACTATCCCCTCGTACTCGAGGCGCAGATTGGGGGCTTCGATATGAGTCGCGTCTTCATGGATGGCGGTAGCAGCATTAACCTAATGTTCGTGAGTACCTTGCAAGCAATGAGGATCCCTCTGACGTGTCTGGAAGTTTCAGACATGATGTTCCACGGCATCGTCCCAGGGAAAGGTGTATATCCCCTGGGAAAAATCAACCTCGACGTCATCTTCGGCAAGCCAAAAAACTTTTGGCGAGAGCGCATCGACTTTGAGGTCGTCGACTGGCCTTCACAATATCACCGCATCCTCGGACGCGTCGCGCTCGCAAGGTTCATGGTAGTACCACACTACGCCTACCTGGAGATGAAGATGCCAGGTCCAAACGGCGTAATTACAATCAATGGAAACTTCAAGAGGTCTGATAGCTGCGACAGAGAATTCAACAGAATATCTCAGTCCTTCAGCATGCAGGAAGAACTCGCAAGATTGAAGGAGTCGATGGACAACAGTCTACCTCCCTTGAGCCGGCCAAGTTCACCCGACCTGTCCTTCGACTCGTCGGTGCACACGAAGAAAGTCCAGGTCCACCCAACGGACCCGACCAAGACGGCTCTCATCGCCAAAAACTTGAGTTCCGCATAGGAAGTCGCGCTCATCGAATTCCTCCGTGAGCACTAGGAAATCTTCGCCTGGTGTCCTGCAGACATGCCAGGGGTTCCCAGGGAATTCGCCGAGCACGCACTCAATGAAAATCCAGACGCAAGGCTAGTCAAGTAGACAATACGACGACTGTCTGAACCAAGAGCAAAAGCGCTCGGAATGGAGATCAAGAGACTCCTCGACGCAAACTTCATACGCGAGATCAAGGAAAGCACTTGGCTTGCTAATACAGTGCTGGTGCCCAAAAAAGACACGAATATCCTGCGAATGTGCGTGGACTTCACATCCCTGAATAAGCATTGCCCAAAGGACCACTTCCCGTTGCCGCGAATCAACCAAATCATCGACTCCACTGCGGGAAGTGAACGTCTCTGCTTCCTCAATGCCTACTCAGGCTATAATCAGATTCAAATGAAGGAGGAGGACCAAGAGAAAACTGCGTTTACAACGCCATTCGGTGTATTCTGCTACAACACCATGCCCTTCGGGCTAAGAAACGTAGGAGCCACCTATCAACGGTGCATGCAGGCTTGCCTCAAGAACCAACTTGGTTACAATATCCAAGTCTACGTTGACGACATCATCATCAAAACCAAGGAGGAAGCTTCGCTAATCAATGATCTCCGTGAAACCTTCGCCAACCTCGACCACTACCAGATCAAGCTCAATCCGGATAAATGCACCTTCGGCGTGCCATCTGGGCAACTACTCGGGTATCTCATCTCGGCGAGAGGGATCGAGGCGAACCCAAAGAAAATAAAAGCCATAATGGCCATGGAGAAGCCGAAGAACATAAGAGGCGTCCAGCAGCTGGCTGGGCGAATCGCGGCGCTCAGTCGATTCATCAGTCGAATGGGCGAAAAGGCACTGCCTTTCTACCAACTTCTCCGCAAAACTGACAAGTTCGAGTGGACCGACGAGGCGCAAGAAGCATTCAAAGACCTCAAGAGTATACTATCCACCTCGCCAGTACTGGTGACTCCACGCGAAAAAGAGCCACTGTTGCTCTACATCTCCGCCACCAACCAGGTAGTCAGCACGGTGCTTACGGTGGAACGTGCCGAGGAGAACAAGGTCCACGGGGTACAACGCCTAGTCTACTACCTCAGCGAGGTGCTCACGCCAACAAAGCAGCAGTACCCGCACTACCAGAAGCTGGCATATAGCGTCTTCATGACGGCCAGGCGGCTGTGCCACTACTTCCAGGAGCACCCAATTGTGGTGGTCAACGACGCCCCTCTTGGGCACATCCTCAACAACCCCGATGCCACCGGACGAGTCGCGCTTTGGGGAATCGAGCTGTCTCCACGAGACATTACATGGGAAAAGCGCGACATGATCAAGTCGCAGGTCCTCCCTGACTTCCTTGTGCACTGGATGGAGAACCAGCTCCTCGAAAAACCAGATATGTCCTACCTCTAGACAATGCACTTTGATGGATCCAAAGAAAGGACGGGGCTGGCGCAGGTGTCATACTGACATCGCCCCAAGGAGACAAGCTGAAATATATTCTGTGAATGCAGTTCACTGCCTCCAACAATGAAGCTGAATACGAGGCCCTGCTGCATGGGATGCGGATGGCAAAATCCTGCGGCGCCAAGAGGCTCATCATCTACGGCGACTCCAAACTGGTGGTCACCCAAACGATGCATGAGTGCGACGCGCTAAACGACAACATGATCGCTTACCGCGACCTCTATGACACACTCGAAGGGGACTTCGACGGCTGTGAACTATGGTACGTAGGCAGTGAAAGCAATGAAGAGGCGGACACACTCGCCAACATTGGCTGCACCTATGCCCCCATACCACCTAGGGTATTTCTCGAGCGTATCTGCGAATGCTCCATCAAGCAAAAGGCCACAGAGAAGAAAACAAGCGCAACAACGGACTCAAGAGCTACGCCACCCAATGAGCCAATGGCACTCGACGACCTGAAGCTTGACACATGACTCGAAGGAGTAGTGGGAGTAATGATGATCGAGCCATCTTGGACTCAACCCTACATCACATATCTTCTCCGCAAAAGGCTGCCTGATGACCCGACAGACGTGCGACACATTGCACGGTGATCCAAGGCATTCATCGTCATCAACGACAAACTATACAAGAGCAACATCACAGGAGTACACCAACGGTGTGTCTCCAACACGGACGGAAGGGCTGTCCTCCTCGACATCCATGAAGGGACTTATGGGCACCATGTTGGCAGTCGCGCCCTCGTCGCCAAAGCTCTACGAGCTGGATTCTACTGGCCTACGGCCATGCACGACGCCAAAGCCATCGTCCAGTGCTGCAACGCTTTCTAGCGATTCGCGGACAAACCGCACGCACCTGGAGCGGAGCTCCGGCCAATACCATTGGCTTGGCCCTTTGCGCAATGGGGAGTCGACATGGTCGGAAAGCTCCCGAGGTCCTCACGAGGAGGTTACGTATACCTGATACATTGCAAATGTATCTATAATTTTTGATGTTCCATGCTTGGTTTTATCGACTTTCTTGTGTTTTGTCCACACTTTGGAGTACTTTTCATATGATTTCTTGGACTAACCTATTAACAAGAGCCACAGTGCCAGCTGCCTGTTTTCTGCTGTTTTTGGTTCCAGGAAAGTCAGAAAATGAATATTGTCGGAATTGGACGGGACAAAAGCAAAAGTGCCTATTTTTCCGGAAGTCATCAGATGCCAGAGTACGAGACAAAGAGGGGCTAGGGGGCCACCACACCACCTGGCAGCGCGGCCCAGCCTGGCCCGCGCCAGGGGGTGGTCTGGCCGCTTCCGGCACCCCCTCGGCCTCCCCTTCCGCCTATAAGATGCCCTCGGGACGAAAACCCTAAGTACCCGATCAAAAATCCACGAAAGAGTCTGTAGCCGTCGTCATCTCCATCCCTAGATCGGGAGGGATCTGAAGCTCTTCTTGGCACCCTGCCGGAGAGGGGAATTCACCCTAGAGGCCTTCTTCATCACCATGCAAGCCTCCGATGTGATGCGTGAGTAGTTCATCCTTGGACTACGGATCCATGTAGTAGCTAGATGGCTGGTTCTCCTCCTTTGTGCTTTCATGTCTAGATCTTGTGAGCTCCGTTCATGATCAAGATCATCTATTTGTAATTCTGCATTTTGTGTTTGCGGGGATCCGATGGATATTGAGATCCTATTTCAGATTGATTATTGATTCTATCATGTCTTTGTTATTTGTGATCTTGCATGCTTTCCGTTGTTAGTAGCTATCTTGGCCAAGTAGATGCTAGCAACTCCAAGAGTTAGTATTTATACTCGATAGTGGGTTCATGCCTCTGGTAATCTGGGGAAGTGACAGAAATCTCTAAGGTACTAGATGTGCTATTGCTACTAGGGAGAAAACAACAATCCTTTGTTCATAGAACAATCGTATTGTTTACTTTACACGCAGTTCGTAAAGCAATAATCTGTTGCTTGCAACTTAATACTGGAGGGGGTTTGGATGATAACCTGAAGGTGGATTATTAGTCATAGATGCAGTTGGATGGCGGTCTATGTATAATGTTGTAATGCCTAATCAAGTCTCAAAGGAGTCAAGATGATTAGTATATGCATGTATTGCTTTCTCGATGTTTGTCAATTGCCCCGCTGTAATTTGTTCACCCAACATGTTATCTATCTTAAGGAGAGCCACCTCTAGTGAACTATGGACCCCGGTCCTTTCTTTTACATTCAATCTACAATCAACTGTTTACTGCTTTGTGTTTACTTTCTGCAAACTATTACTTCCTTCCATTCAATACGTTTAATCCTTTGTTGTCAGCAAAACCGGTGAGATTGACAACCTCATCATAAGTTGGGGGCAAAGTTCTATGGTTGTGTTGTGCAGGTCTCCACGTTGCTACTAGCACTGGTAGTGCGTCCTGCCAAGGCTTAGCTAGCAACACCTTTGGGGTGTTTCCTTGCTCCTATTGGTTTGATTAAACCTTGGGTTCATAACTGAGGGAAACTTGCTGCTGTGCTCATCATACCTTCCTCTTGGGGTTCCCAACGAGCTCTACATCAACACAAGTTATCAATACCTCTAGGTCACAGTCGACAAATTCACCAAGTGGATCGAGGCCATGCCGGTGACAAACCAATCAGGAGCTAGTGCCGTCAAGTTCTTCGAGTCCATTATCTACCGCTTCGGAGTGCCACATAGCATCATTACGGACAATGGGACGAACTTCACCTCCAAGGAGTTCCAAGAATTCTGTGAAAACCTAGCAATCAACATAAGCTACGCCTCGGTAGCTCACCCACATACCAATGGTCAAGTCGAAAAGGCCAACGGCCTTGTCTACGGCGGAATCAAGAAACGCCTCCTTCGGCCACTCGAACAGGCCACAGGATGCTGGCCAAACGAGCTGCAATCTATACTCTGGAGCTTACGCACAACTCCAAACAGCGCCATGGGATACACCCCGTTCTTCATGGTGCACGGCGCTGAAGCGGTGTTACCTGCAGAAGTACGCTACAAAGCCCCACGGGTAGTTGCCTACAGCGAACAAGAGTCAACCCTTGCACTCGAAGATTCCATCGACCTTCTCGACGAGGCACACGAAATCACAACGAAAAGATCAATGATCTACCAGCAGAGCTTCCGCAACTACCACAACAGAAGGCTACGCCCAAGATCCTTCGTCGAAGGAGACCTGGTCCTGCGACTCAAGCAACAAGGGCACCTCAAGCTCGAGTCTCCCAGGGAGGGACTCCACGTGATTACAGAAGTAATCCCAGGTGGCGCCTATCGGCTTAAAGATTGACAGGAGTCGCATACTCCAACCCCTGGAACGTCGCATAGCTGCGTTGTTTCTACCCTTAGCCGTTTTTACATTACAAATAAGGCTATTCAGCCAGGCTACCTAGCCACACACTATACCTCGTACTATTCTGCGAATAAATAAAGCTAAGTTCCCCGAAACTCTGTGTTTTCTTTCATTTTTCTGGCAATTTTGTCACTCGGGGGCTGTGCCACCCTTTACACACCTGTTCCACGAACTGATCGCGATATCCTGAGTAGCTGACACACTAATTGAACCCTTGACAAACACTAACCCAACTGCAACACACCTGACAGGTTGGCAAGGTGCTGATATAAACACACGTTAGGCTAACGAAAAGGAATCGCAAAGTGCAACGCACTCGAAACACATATAACCTAGCAAGCTCTTTACATGTCAATATAAATCAATTACACCAAACATATCCATATGAATTTTTACAACACTGGCATACTTATGTGCAAGATACAAGTTAAACTACTGCTGCAGTAGAAGAATGTTTGTCTGTTCCTCAAAGAAGTCGACAATTTCTTCCGCTGGACGATCCACCGCCTGGTAATGTGGAACCATGTTCTAGGTCGAACCTGCTGGCGGAGTCAGCGCTCCAGCAGCAACAGCTACAACATCTACATCAGGCCTATGCAGTCGCACCAGCGACAAAGCAGCCTTGGCACCAGCCACTAACTGCTGCCGCACGCACTCACAAACTGCACTCAAATCCTGAAACTTAGCCAGGAGAGCCAACAAGCTGAAAGGGACAATGTCTAATGGAAACATCGTCTGGTAGATATTCCTCGGGCATGACCGCGCCTTCTTTAGAAAGTGGAGCACTCGAGAAGCACGATCCTATAGGGTCGCAAGTGCGATCGCGGGATCACGGTCCACTCAAAAATAACCACTTGTCTGAAGCTGTTCCTGGGTCATGTCATTCATTCGAATGGGGATCCTGTCTTTCTCATCCTACGGACGACGAGCACTAACAACTACACCAAACAAAAGGCAAAATATGAAGACAAGGAACTACCGTGATTGACTACAAGAAAAGATAAGAGGGCAGGAAGTTAACACTTGAACTGATCGCCCAGCTGTGTCACTTCCTCCAATAGATACCGATCTCGGGCGGTAGCCTTTTCCGCCCTTGACTTCCATACATCCGCGTTACCGCGGAGGATGGGCAACTCACGTTCCAGCTGCTTAATGCGATCGGGTAGTCGCGAAAGCAGGGACAACTCATCCACCCTTGAACGCGAATGCGTCAAGGTCTCATCAGCGGAAGACGGATCTCGAGGATCACTCGAAGGACCACTGGAGGTACCCTATCACGAACCAAACAAAAGAAAAATAAGAGGTTGAAGATACACCGACGAAAGGCTCGGATACATTCAAGCATAACAAAGTCTTGACTAGGGTACCCCCATGAAAGCATTGTCTCACAAGCACAAAAGGTTAAACACTAGAGCTATTACATATAAAACTAAGAAGCAGTGTGTTTCTTCGACTTCGACTTCGGCCTCGGGGGCTTCATCGCATTTGTGGTAGTTTCCGACGCCACAGACTTGCCGATGGTACCCCCAAATGCCGCAGCCTTCGTAGCTTTCGCTTGACGCCGCTCCTCGGAGTACTTGGCGAGTGTCTCAATAAGCTCCTCGGAGTACCAGCAAAGGGAGCAAACACTACCTGCTGGCCTCCAGCGTCGACATGCATCACCTCAGAGATAGCGCCAGGATCCATCTCCACACCATGGGCCTGCACCATTGCGAGTGCCATGGTGGCACCGACGGAGCGTTGTGAGTTCTTGAAATTAATAGAGATTCCTCCAGCCATAGACTCCACCAAGTCTCCAAGACTGTCGATTCGTTCGGCCTTGGGAGTTAAGTCCTCACGGATGCGACGGAGCACATCCTTGGCCTTCCCTAGCGTCTCCTGGAGGGATACGCTGCGGTCTTCAACTGCGGCGATGGCACCAGCCAAGGCATCCTCACGGCGCAAAGACTGGGCATCAAAGCTCAAGCTGCTGGCATCGGCATACACAAAAGCATTAGTATAACAACCACACGTCAAAATATAGAAGAGCAAGGCTTATCCAGTCAAAAAGGAAGACCTGAGAGGGACTTGGCAACCGAGAGAAGTTGCTCCTTGAAAAACTTCTCCCTCTCAGGAATGGAGACACGAAGATCCTCCTCTTGCTTCCGCGACTCCTCTAGAGCTGCGACCGCCTTGTCACGATTCTTCGTCGCCACGACCAGCGTCTTCTCCAATGCAGCAGCATGGCGAAGTAATTCATTATGCTCAGCTGCAACATACAGAGAATATCACCAAACATAATCAATGGAATTCGCAAAGACAAGGACGAAGTCAAGACTTACTTTCGACAATACGATGGCGATTGTCTAGTCGCACATACTATCGACCCTTCTCAAGGACTTGCTCCGCTAGGCGAGCAGCTTCCTTCACAATGGGCTGCAGCAGGAGACAATAAAAGTTCAATTAAAACGGCGTTAAGAATAAATTCGACTGCCAACTACAAAATACCTACATGATCCTCCACGGACTCCGAAGAGCGTTGTTGCATAGTCATCCGAGTAACCATCTGATGTTCCCCAGCATGCGGGAAACTCGATGAGTTATGCCTACAGTGGGCCGCCAATGGAGGAGAAGGCGACCGTGAAGCCACCTTCTTGGATTTGGAGTCTGCGACTCCGAACTCTTTCACAAATTGGACGTCGTCAGAAGACGACGTCGCTGCTTGATGATACATTGCAAATGTATCTATAATTTTTGATGTCCCATGCTTGGTTTTATCTACTTTCTTGTGTTTTGTCCACACTTTGGAGTACTTTTCATATGATTTCTTGGACTAACCTATTAACAAGAGCCACAGTGCCAGCTGCCTGTTTTCTGCTGTTTTTGGTTCTAGGAAAGTCAGAAAATGAATATTCTCATAATTGGACGGGACAAAAGGCAAAGTAATTATTTTACCGGGGGACACTTGGAGCCAGAATACGAGACAGAGAAGGACCAGAGGGCGGCCACACCACCTGGCTACGTGGCCAGGCTTGGCCTGGGCCAGGGGGTGGTGTGGCCAGCCCAGGCACCCCCTCGGCCTCTCCTTCCGCCTATAAGATGCCTTCGATACAGAAACCCTAAGTACCCCATCAAAATTCCATGAAAGAGTCTCTAGCCGCCGTCGTCTCTGTCCCTAGATCGGGAGGGATCTGAAGCTCGTCCCGGCACCCTGTCGGAGAGGGGAATTCACCCTAGAGGTCTTCATCATCATCATGCAAGCCTCCGGTGTGATGCGTGAGTAGTTCATCTCTGGACTACGGGTCCATGTAGTAGCTAGATGGCTGGTTCTCCTCCTTTGTGCTATCATGTCTAGATCTTGTGAGCTCCGTTCATGATCAAGATCATCTATTTGTAATTCTGCATGTTGTGTTTGCGGGGATCCGATGGATATTGAGATGCTATTTCAGATTGATTATTGATTCTATCATGTCTTTGTTATTTGTGATCTTGCATGCTTTCTGTTGTTAGTAGATATCTTGGCCAAGTAGATTCTAGCAACTCCAAGATTTAGTATTTATACTCGATAGTGGGTTCATGCCTTTGGTAATCTGGGGAAGTGACATAAATCTCTAAGGTACTGATGACCCACAAGTATAGGGGGTGTATCGCAGTATTTTCGATAAGTAAGAGTGTCGAACCCAACGAGGAGCAGAAGGTGCTGGCTAGTGGTATGGATCAGGAATTCTCTGCAAATACTTAGCAAACGGATTTTTAGGGGTTTTCGATAAAGCAAGTAAACAAAGTACGAGTAAATAAAAGACAGTAAGAATGAATGCAGCAAGTGGCCCAATCCTTTATGCAGCAAAGGACAAGCCGGTTGTATTTCTATAGATGACCAAACGTTCTCGAGGACACATGGGAAGACGGTCAAGTGCTTTCGCTTCATATAGTCGATTAATCTTCTCTAGCTTGCTAAGTGTTGTGTGGGTGAACCTGTGCTAATGTACCGCCCCATCCAAGACTAAATACATACTTGTGATTATACCCCTTGCAAACATCCGTAAGTACAAGAAAGTAATTAAGGTAGAAACCTAACCACAGTTTTAAACTCTAAGGCCCTTACGTCCCTTGTGCAATGGTTTCCTAACGGGGGTTCAGGTTTCTGTCACTCCGGCAACCCCTACGATTAGTAGCCAAATACACAATGCATTCCCCTAGGCCCATATAGGTGAAGTGTCATGTAGTCGACGTTCACATGACACCACTAGAAGAAGTACACCACAACTTAAATAACAATCTATTGAATCTTTCTCAACGCAACTCCACTACTAACAACAAGACTTCTCCCATGTCCTCAAGAACAAAACGAACTACTCACAAGACATCATATGGATCATGATCAGAGATGGAATAATGATGTATAACAATCTGAACATAAACAATAGTTCAATGGTTCACTCCATAGCATCAACTACAAGGAGTAATCAACACCGGGAAAGTTTCCCCTATGAACTATGCAAGATTCAACCAATTGTTACAGCAATATGGAGATGGTGATGAGGGTGCTGATGGTGATGATGGTGGTAATGATGAGGATGATGATCCCGATGAAGTCCAACTTCATGGTGCTATTGATGGCGACGATCTCCCCTCTCCGGGAAGGAATTCCCCCGGCAGAAATCTGTCTGCTAGAGAGATCTTTCTCTCTCGGTGTTTTCCGCCCCGCAGAAATCTTTTTGTGGTCGCTCCCCGAGTCTTAGGGTTTCGTGGGGATGATATACGCCAGCGGGGAGAGGCTGGAGTGGGCCAGGGCGGCCACACCACTCCCAGGCGCGGCCTACGCCTGCCCGCGCCATGGGGTGGTGTGGGCCCCCTGTGGCCCACCTCCACTCCATATTCTGGCATCCAGAGTCTTCTTGAAAAATAGGATTTTCCATATATTTTCCCGGATTTTCTGATCTTCGCGAATTTTGCCTCCAAACAGCACCTTTTCCATCAGAATCCTTACTGCAGCGGTCCATGCTCCAAAAGTCATCAACCATGCAAAAATAGATGAAATAACATAAGTATCACCTCTCAATACGAAATGTATCAATGAATAATAATGAATTAAGAAATAGAATAGTGATGCAAAATGGACGTATCAACTCCCCCCAAGCTTAGACTTCGTTTGTCCCCAAGCGAAACTGAGCTCAATAAACATGACCTCAAGTTTATGGAGTGAAGAGTCGATAAAAGAATATGGACAAGAAGCATCACATTCATCAAATACATAGATCATAATAGAAGACAACTCACTATTATATAACTCAACTTGCCATGAGTAAAGGAAACACAATAAAGATACATAAAGTGAATCATAATTGGTAATGGCAAACTTAGCTCTTGGTCGAAGAATAGTTGATAATTTGCTGGAGTTCACAAATAGTTGGTTTTTCAATGAAAGCTTTCAAAGTAGTAAACATCAAGATAAGAGCAATGTGCAAAACAAGGAACAAAAGAAACATGAATGCATAAATCATCATATGAATGAATGAAACACATCAACTCAAAAGACTTGCTGAGATAGAAGGGAGTAGGTTTACTGACTCAACTATAAAGTAAAATAAAGGCCCTTCAAAGAGGGAAGCAGGGATTGCAAGTCTCATAAAGAGCTCCCAAAAATTATGATACTTACTAGCTTTCAGCTCTCATTGCCCCTATCATAGGCATCTTTAGGTGATTAAGGTGAAAGTGAGGTCCAATCTGAGTTATATGCTTGACAAACTATAAACTAAAAATCCCAAGTCCCTTGAGTACGATGGCCGCTCCTCATGCTAATCAACTTTAATTACCGGTAAGTTCTTGTCATCGTAAGTATGTGCGTATCATTGAGAACCGCCAACGGGGTACCCCTTGCCCGATGATACAGAAGAATCCCCATATCAAAATGACAAGGCAAGCAGACAATGAGTATCTCAGCAATCTTCTTATTTACCATGGGAAAATGGTGCTTTTTTTCTCTCTTTCCTCTTTTCATAGTATCTTTTTTTTCTTTTTCTCAATAGCTATCTCTCTCTTTTTTTTATAAGAAGAATGCTTCATAGATATCATTATGGTTACGCTGCAAGTTTCCACCATGTCAGCATGGATTAGACCAGCGGCCCAGGCGTTTCTCTAACACACATACATAACTCCATGGACTTACAAGCTCCCCTTTTATTTCACACCGACGACATCCGCAAACAAAAGAGCAAGGTATCAACTGGGTATATATTTACAAGTGTTGAAAGCGTTCCCTGTGACAGCACGGTTCTGCTAATCCCTAGCCTATAATTTGTAAGCATATAACTTTCATGGTGAGTTCACAATGGTTCAGGTTTGTTAAGTGCGGAAAATCAAGTGTGCCATCAAGTTCGTGAGAGCTTTAATCACTAATTTTTCACATATAAAGTTTAATTTGGGAGGTAGACAAAACAAGAATTTACTTGGAATAGCAATATATCTACTAGGTCGGTATGGTGGACGCAAATGGCAAGGGTTTTGGTTTAAAGGAGTGGATGCACGAGAAGAATACCCTCTCAGTACAGGTTTTTGGCTAGCAAGGCTGGGTAGCAAGTATAAGAGTTGAAGGAAACAAACAAACATACAAGTGATAAAGACAAACATGCAATCTTCCTTGGAAGCACAAAAGATCTTAACTAGAGAATACTAGACTTATGAGCAAATCAAGAAAGAAAGATGATGAAATTATTTTTCTCTAGAGTACTTCTATCTTTTTCTTTTCAACTCTCAAAAAGGTGTTGCTACTGACCGAGCCAGGTTTGCCAAAACCAACTAAATTAACTCAATGATCCCAAAGTGCTACCAATACTAACAACAAGATCGATCATATAACCACGAATTGAAAACTAACATAAGCTATGCAAAAGAGTGAGTGATAGAACTTCTCATTAATATTCCATAACGGAAACTCACACCAAGGGATACAAATCTAACGAGAGAGGGGACACTTCCATAATGCAAACCATACTACATAATAACTCCTCTATTCATGATATGACTCTACTAATGAAGTAAAAACATAGAAGATAGTGATATGATACCGCGACACTCCCCCAAGCTTGGAACAAACCAAGGGGATGCCAAACCTAATGACGAATTACTCCTTCGGTGGTGGTGGTATCCTCTCGATGAGCTCTCTGATAAGTTTCCCCAATTCCTCAATCTCAAAGGTGAGATTACGAATAAGCTCCGAGTTTTGCTCAATGCGGCTCATGATCATGTCGTGTTGAGAATTCCAGCTCTTGCTATTCTTTCCCCACTCTTCCTCCTTGAAGTCTTCTTTTCCTGCATGGTTATGGGTAAAGGTGTGGAAGGTACTCTTGGTGTTCGGAGAAGGAGTCCTTGGTGCCAAGCAGTGACGCGGGAGCTTCCCTCTAGTTGACATCCGTGCCGTCCTTCTGATCCTGGCAGGCTTCGCCACCACTCCAATGCTTGCAATGGTAGTGCCGGTGTGCTTTGCCTCTTCTTCACCTTCACTCTTGATCTCCTTATCCTTCCCTTTATCCTTGGCGGACACCATTGTGCTTCTAAGCTTTCCAAGAGTATGTCCTGACAGAAACAAATTGAAACAAAAACACGATATACGGACCTCGGGGGATCCGAGGGGTTATATATTACGAAGTTTCATATCAAAAGGAAGGTACTGGGAGAAAACGAGTCGGAGGCGGAGTCCTGGGTGGCCTCACCACCTGGTGGCGTGGCCAGGGGTGGGCCCGCGCCATGGGGTGGTGTGGGCCACCCTGGCTCTGTTTCCGTCTCTTTTTCGCTTCGTAGCTTTCCTTATTGACTGAAAACTACAAAAATATAGTTGGATTGTATTTTCGCGGAACTTTTTTTACCAGAACTGTTACCTAGTTGGAAACGGACTCTGCAGTTCTCTGAATTTGGTATCAAATGGATCCTTCCGGAGTCATATCTTGAATAACATCAATATCTTTATCTTCATATACTTATTACTTGAGTCATAAAACCTTTCTCTTTCTTATTACGCCATTATCTCCACTTCCTGGAAATTTCTTTCACACAAAACTTCACACAGTTCTTATTAGCAACATTAGTATAAGTGAAGTGATAAAACCTTTTGAGTCCAACTTCAACTGAAAACCATCAAAACAAAAGCTACTGTATCAAATCCTTCCGAAAACCCAAAAAGAATTCAAAAAGGAAATCGAATAAAGAAGCAAATGCAAGATTGGCAAAATCTGTCAAAACAGACCAGCAGGTAAAGATCAATTTTTTAGAAAATCTTCTGTTGCTCAAATCAAAAAGTGCAAAACTAACGAAAGTTAAATAACAACCTGGGGCAGAAGCACGAAAAATTACAGCTCAATCCGACAGACAGAGATCTCTCACGAAGTTTTACGGTGAAGCACAAAAATCTGTTTCGGAACAACAACTTCCCCAAATATTACTTCTCTCTCATTAGAGGTTGATCTTGACACAAAAACCAAACAAAACGGATAAGGAGCGGTTATTACTGAAGTAATAACTTCCAAGACTCAAATAACCAAAAACAAACTGAAAGAAAAAACAAATTGGGTTGTCTCCCATAAAACTCTTTCTTTATAGCCATTAAGATGGGCATGATAATTTTGAAGAAGCTCTCATAGGGATATGAATTGAAGTGAAAGAGAGCATTAAGAAGCAAAAACACACAAACATTTAAGTCTAACCCACTTCCTATGCAAGGGGATTTTTTAAACAAACAAGTTATTAAAACCAAAGGAAACTTGCATAAGAAGGCAAAAGAAGTGCAACATAAAAACTTTCAGCACGAAACGAGGAAACTTAATATTATTGAGATGCATACGAACACTTTTCCCTCTCTCATAATAACTTTCAGTATCATGCATAAACTTAACAATATAGCTATCACAAGGACCATCATAGCAATGATCACTTATTCTAACAGAAAACACAGGGATACTAGCTCTCATAACACTACTTTGTGAAACAATATTAGAGGTATCCTTACAAAGGATAGGGTGTCCCTTATTTTCATACTTAGTGACAAAGTCTTTCACATTTGCTATTATAGGTTCATCCACCATTTGTTTATTAGGTTCAACAGCCTTATTCATACTTTCATCTACCATACTAGCCATCATAGAATGTTCCTTTACCTTAACTGGGAAAGGCATTTTCTCAATATAAGGTTTAGGTAAAACATGATTAGCAGTATAAACTTCAGTATTTCTTGCAGGAACACTCTTAGCAATATCTTTATAAGGTTCATGATACTTATTCCACTTCTTTTTAGGCACTTCAATGTAGGAAGCAAAAGCCTTAAAATAAGATGCAATAGCTTGAGCGTCTAGACCATAAGCATTTTTAATATTTTGAAAGTCATCAGTTCCCATAAAAGATTCAATGCATTCATAATCATAATTTATACCTGACTTTCTACCTTTGTCATTCTCCCAAGCTTCAACATTGTCTTGAATACGGTCCAGAAGATCCCATTTAGCTTCTTCTTCCATGCGAGTGAATGATCCATCACAAGAAGCGTCCAATAAATCCTTGTCATGTAGAGGGAGCCTTGCATAAAAGTTGTTGATAATAATATTGTTGGGGAGCTCATGAATGGGACATTTGAGCATTAGTAACTTCAATCTCCCCCAAGCTTGAGCTGTACTCTCTCCATCAAGAGGCCAAAAGTTGTATATTTGATTCCGATCTTTATGAATTTCACTAGGAGGATAAAACTTTGAGTAAAAGAGAGACACTATTTCCTCCCATTCTAGAGCTTGACCATTCTTCAGCAGCTTATACCATTCCTCAGCTCTTCCTTTCAGTGATAATGAGAATAACTTCTTCTTAACTTGATCTGTAGTAATACCTGCACACTTGAACAACCCGCATAATTCGTGTATAAAGAGTAAATGATCACCGGGATGGACAGTTCCATCCCCAACATAGTAGTTACCCATAACACGATCAATAATTCTTGTAGGTATTTTGAAAACATCTTTCTCAGCAGGTGGTGGCTTATCTACTACCTTAGCAGTGGTAGTAGCATTACCAAATATGTAACTCAGCGAATTATCCATAACGAAATTAAAGCAACTAGCAGAAGTAAACAATACTCATAGTAGAAGTTTCCTTTACCAGTTCCACTCTCCAATAGCACTTCATTCCCCGGCAACGGCGCTAGAAAATAGTCTTGATGACCCACAAGTATAGGGGGTGTATCGCAGTATTTTTGATAAGTAAGTGTGTCAAAACCAACGAGGAGCAGAAGGTGCTGGCTAGTGGTATGGATCAGGAATTCTCTGCAAATACTTAGCAAACAAATTTTTAGGGGTTTTCGATAAAGCAAGTAAAAAAATTACGAGTAAATAAAAGACAGTAAGAATGAATGCAGCAAGTGGCCCAATCCTTTATGCACCCCCTCGGCCTCTCCTTCCGCCTATAAGATGCCTTCGATACAAAAACCCTAAGTACCCCATCAAAATTCCACGAAAGAGTCTCTAGCCGCCGTCGTCTCTGTCCCTAGATCGGGAGGGATCTGAAGCTCGTCCCGACACCCTGTCAGAGAGGGGAATTCACCCTAGAGGTCTTCATCATCATCATGCAAGCCTCCGGTGTGATGCGTGAGTAGTTCATCTCTAGACTACGGGTCCATGTAGTAGCTAGATGGCTGGTTCTCCTCCTTTGTGCTATCATGTCTAGATCTTGTGAGCTCCGTTCATGATCAAGATCATCTATTTGTAATTCTGCATGTTGTGTTTGCGGGGATCCGATGGATATTGAGATGCTATTTCAGATTGATTATTGATTCTATCATGTCTTTGTTATTTGTGATCTTGCATGCTTTCTGTTGTTAGTAGCTATCTTGGCCAAGTAGATGCTAGCAACTCCAACATTTAGTATTTATGCTCGATAGTGGGTTCATGCCTTTGGTAATCTGGGGAAGTGACATAGATCTCTAAGGTACTGATGACCCACAAGTATAGGGGGTGTATCGCAGTATTTTCGATAAGTAAGAGTGTCGAACCCAACGAGGAGCAGAAGGTGCTGGCTAGTGGTATGGATCAGGAATTCTCTGCAAATACTTAGCAAACGGATTTTTAGGGGTTTTCGATAGTAAAGTACGAGTAAATAAAAGACAGTAAGAATGAATGCAGCAAGTGGCCCAATCCTTTATGCAGCAAAGGACAAGCCGGTTGTATTTCTATAGATGACCAAACGTTCTCGAGGACACATGGGAAGACGGTCAAGTGCTTTCGCTTCATATAGTCGATTAATCTTCTCTAGCTTGCTAAGTGTTGTGTGGGTGAACCTGTGCTAATGTACCGCCCCATCCAAGACTAAATACATACTTGTGATTATACCCCTTGCAAACATCCGTAAGTACAAGAAAGTAATTAAGGTAGAAACCTAACCACAGTTTTAAACTCTAAGACCCTTACATCCCTTATGCAATGGTTTCCTAACGGGGGTTCAGGTTTCTGTCACTCCGGCAACCCCTACGATTAGTAGCCAAATACACAATGCATTCCCCTAGGCCCATATAGGTGAAGTGTCATGTAGTCGACGTTCACATGACACCACTAGAAGAAGTACACCACAACTTAAATAACAATCTATTGAATCTTTCTCAACGCAGCTCCACTACTAACAACAAGACTTCTCCCATGTCCTCAAGAACAAAACGAACTACTCACAAGACATCATATGGATCATGATCAGAGATGGAATAATGATGTATAACAATCTGAACATAAACAATAGTTCAATGGTTCACTCCATAGCATCAACTACAAGGAGTAATCAACACCGGGAAAGTTTCCCCTATGAACTATGCAAGATTCAACCAATTGTTACAGCAATATGGAGATGGTGATAAGGGTGCTGATGGTGATGATGGTGGTAATGATGAGGATGATGATCCCGATGAAGTCCAACTTGATGGTGCTGTTGATGGCGACGATCTCCCCTCTCCGGGAAGGAATTCCCCCGGCAGAAATCTGTCTGCTAGAGAGATCTTTCTCTCTCGGTGTTTTCCGCCCCGCAGAGGCGGCGGAATCTTTTTGTGGTCGCTCCCCGAGTATTAGGGTTTTGTGGGGATGATATACGCCAGAGGGGAGAGGCTGGAGTGGGCCAGGGCAGCCACACCACTCCCAGGCGCGGCCTAGGCCTGCCCGCGCCATGGGGTGGTGTGGGCCCCCTGTGGCCCACCTCCACTCCATCTTCTGGCATCCTGAGTCTTCTGGAAAAATATAATTTTCCGTATATTTTCCCGGATTTTCTGATCTTCGCGAATTTTGCCTCCAAATAGCACCTTTTCCATCAGAATCCCGACTGCAGCGTTCCATGCTCCAAAAGTCATCAACCATGGAAAAAATAGATGAAATAACATAAGTATCACCTCTCAATACGAAATATATCAATGAATAATAGTGAATTAAGATATAGAATAGTGATGCAAAATGGACGTATCAGGTACTAGATGTGATGTTGCTACTAGGGAGAAAACAACAATCCTTTGTTCATAGAACAATCGTATTGTTTACTTTACACGCAATTCGTAATGCAATAATCTGTTGCTTGCAACTTAATATTGGAGGGGGTTCGGATGATAACCTGAAGGTGGATTATTAGTCATAGATGCAGTTGGATGGAGTTCTATGTATAATGTTGTAATGCCCAATCGAATCTCAAAGGAGTCAAGATGATTAGTATATGCTTGTTTGCTTTCTCGATATTTGTCAATTGCCCCGCTGTAATTTGTTCACCCAACATGTTATCTATCTTAAGGAGAGCCACCTCTAGTGAACTATGGACCGCGGTCGTTTCTTTTACATTCAATCTACTATCAACTGTTTACTGCTTTGTGTTTACTTTATGCAAACTATTACTTCCTTCCATTCGATACGTTTAATCCTTTGTTTTCAGCAAAACCGGTGAGATTTACAACCTCATCGTAAGTTGGGGCAAAGTTATGTGGTTGTGTTGTGCAGGTCTCCACGTTACTACTAGCACCGGTAGTGCGCCCTGCCAAGACTCAGCTAGCAACACCTTTGGGGTGTTTCCTTGCTCCTACTGGATTGATAACCTTGGTTTCGTACTGAGGGAAAACTTGCTGCTGTGCTCATCATACCTTCCTCTTGGGGTTCCCCAATGAGCTCGATATATTTTGGGCCATCAAGCGGCAATGGCAATGGAAGCACAAGCAGAGAAAGGACATATGGGAAAAATTACCGCAGCTGCGCTGCTACTTAATCCCCTTGCGGATGCAATCCAACGACCATCACATCGTCAGCACTGACGTCATCAAGATGAGCATTAGAAAATTTCGACTACTTAAGTTCTTGCTCGAGTCTTCGACTCCACCAAGCACTCGGGGGCTACTCCCATAAGGAGCGCTGGTCGCGCACCCTACGATTCTTTTTATGCAGGTATATGAACATTCAAAGCATACCCAACCACTCGAATCTACAATTCGATTATGGATCATGGGTTACTCCCATAGGGAGCGCCAGAAGCAAATTCGATTGAAACAAGCAACAAAAGACGACAGCAGTTGCAAAAGTTCTTTAGTCCCTGCCTGAGTCTTCGACTCAACTAGGCACTCGGGGGCTACTCCCATAGGGAGCGCTGGTTGCGCATCCTATGATTATTTGTACATCGTACTGTGTGTTGACAACATCCACACTCGAATGCTATGGCAACTCCGCCACATACTTCCCCTGCAAAAGAGACTGCGTCTCCTGGGCCACCTGTATCATCTCCGCGATGACAAAAAATCAGATGCCGCGCTTACAGTGTGAAGATAAGACCTGAATAAGGCCTAGCAACGCATTTGCTGCGCACTACCAGAAACATATCCATACCTGCATGTACGAGGAACATGCCTTGACGGACACGTCGAGTGCTCACACCCATACACTGGAATTTGACTCCTGTAAGACCTTCGTGGCCTGAGTCGAATTACGCCAGCACTTATCCAAATTCGAGTCCAGGGACTCGAGTTTGAGTAGATCGCGTAGTTTTTCCCTAAGGCAGTTAACTAATACCGATACATCGGTAAATCAGGCACGCATATCAACAATCCCTATGACATTAACTGAATAGTCGAAAAATACTCAATCATGCACTCGAAAGGCTTCATAAAGTCACCAGTCGAATCTGCGATTCCACTGGACACTCAGAGGCTACTAACATGGGTATACCCTACAGGTACTCGAGTTTGGTATATACGGCCTGGATACAACGGAAGCCCACGTCGTTGCCAAGGCCCAAATGGAGAACTCGAGTGGCCCACGGATTCTCGATTGCTTCCGAGACAAGAAGCTAAAGATAGAAAGTTTAAAGGGAAAACCGTAACCTGTAACCGACTCAACCTGCTACCGAGTCCTAGCCTATCTATATAAAGGCTAGGAGGGAGCGGCGAGGAGGACACACGCAACCCTAGTTTCCACAACTCTCGCCAAATTGCATCTGCACGCCCGTGTAATCTTCGATTCCTTCATTAATTCCAAGAGCAGACAAGCAGGAGTAGGGACCTCTACGAGGCCTGAACCTGGGTAAATCTTGCGTCCCTGTGTGCTTGTTTTCTAGCCGATTGATGCCTCCAGCACTCCCTCCTTCTCCAAAACCCAAGTCCATAACAATGGGCATTGACGAGTCAAACCCTCGCCAATGGGGTTTCAGAGCGAATCCTTGTTTCATAAAGGATTGATGCGGTTTGAATTGTTTCATAAAGGGTCGATCTGGTTGCAAGGTTGGATTGTATTTCGATTTTTTCATAAAGGTTGGATTGTGGTTCGATTCTTTCGTAAAGGTTCAATGTGGTTTCATAAAGTATTGATGTGGTTGCGATCTTTGTCGATGTGGTTTCAATTGTTTTATAAAGGTTGGCTTATGTTTCGATTGTTTCATAAAGGGTCAATGGGGTTTCAGATCGAATCTTTGTTTCACAAAGGGTTGATGTGGTTTGAATTATTTTATAAAGGGTCGATGTGATTTCAAGGTTGGGTTGTGTTTTGATTGTTCTAGTCTTTTTATGAAACACATGTATCTAGACGCGTGTCCGTTCACTCATTTTTCTCCGAACCTAAAATATAAACAAAGGATTATTAATAAACAAGTGGAATTTCGAACAAGAAAACACTGCGCCGGCCTGTCCACGTAACAACAACGTAGTGCAAACCGTGACACAGTTCTAACATGTTTCAGATATTTGAAACATAACATCTATTTCATAATAGGATTGTGAAACTGATTGAAACCTCACCCAAACCACGGAAGGAATAATATCACATATGTTTCACTTTCGACAAATATGTTTCATTTTTGCACACAAAGTTTCACAAAAGTAAAGTAATAATTTCGTATCTGTTTCACTTTTGTCAAATTTGTTTCACTTTTTCACATCTTTTTTATTTTTCCACAAAACATTCACAAAACTGAAGGAATAATTTCACATTTGTTTCATTATTTCACACACAGTTTCACAAAATTATAGGAATATTTTCACATTAGTTTTACTTTTCTAGCACATGTTACAATTTTGTTTCACTTTTTACAATGTTTAAACACCTGTTTCACAATCCTAGGATATTTTGCATGTGAAACTTCTTTGAAAATGTGCAAAATGTGAAACAACTCTTCAAACTTTCACAAGTTTCATTCACGGATCAAAGATTTTCAGAGGTTGAGTTTCAAAACAAGTTCTAGACATACTTGTACAGTTTTAATAACACGTTATAGACAGATTCACAAGTTTCAAAACAGGCTACAGAACAGAACAGATTGACAAAATTTCAGAACAATCTCAAGGAATTACAGAAAGTAATTAACAAATACAAAGATCTGTAATATTGAAACCGGTAGATATGTACAAACTGTGGAGGATGTAGATGGAGAAAAAGAGGGGGGAAAAGAGGGGCATGGGGTGGTAATAAACACACCAATAATTGGGATTCTCCAAGGCATTTTCCTTGGAGAATTTCTCTCCCTCTCTCTTTCTCTCCTGCAACTATGACCCCAAGTTAGGGTTGGGCGCGCAAACGGTTAGTTCGCTGTGGCATGAGGAGGTGTTGCGGAGATTCGAAGCCGGATATCTACTTCCACACTCCCGACAGTGATCAGGGAACCGGAAGTCGCCATCGTACATCGTACATGTGCGAAACCTCAGAGGTGCTGCCATTAGGGGCACCTGGGTTATCATGCAAGGACCAGGACAAGGGGTGACTTGCGAGGAGCTTCGTGACCTTTAGGTCGGCTACAGTATCGACTACCTCATCCATGTTTCTCTCGGAACATCAAATGATTTTAGTCTACAATGGTATGTGCTGACTCGTGTACTAACGAGCTCGTTGGGGAACCCCAAGGGAAAGGTATGATGAGCACAGCAGTAAGTTTCCCTCAGTTATGAAACCAAGGTTATCAATCCAGCAGGAGCAAGGAAACACCTCCAAGGTGTTGCTAGATGAGCCTTGGCAGGGCGCACTACCGGTGCTAGCAACAACGTGGAATCCTGCACAACACAACCACAGAACTTTGCCCCCAACTTGCGATGAGGTTGTCAATCTCACCGGTTTTGCTGAAAACAAAGGATTAAACGTATCGAGTGGAAGAAAGTAAAAGCTTGCAGAAAGTAAACAGAAAATAGTAAACAGTTGTAGATTGATGGTAAAAGAAAGGACCGGGGTCCATAGTTCACTAGTGGTGGTTCTCCTTAAGATAGATAACATATTGGGTGAACAAATTATAGCGGGGCAATTGACAAACATCGAGAAAGCATACATGCATATACTAATCATCTTGACTCCTTTGAGATTTGATTGGGCATTACAACATTATACATCGACCGCCATCCAACTGCATCTATGACTAATAATCCACCTTCAGGTCATCATCCGAACCCCCTCCAGTATTAAGTTGCAAGCAACAGATAATTGCATTATGCATTGCGTGTAAAGTAAACAATACGATTGTTCTATGAACAAAGGATTGTTGTTTTGTCCCTAGTAGCAATAGCACATCTATGTATCCATCGGATCCCCGTAAACACAACATGTATGATTACAAATAGATGATCTTGATCATGAACGGAGATCACAAGATCTAGACATGGTAACACAAAGGAGAAGAACCAACCATCTAGCTACTACATCGACCCGTAGTCCAAGGATGAACTACTCACGCATCACACCAGAGGCTTGCATGGTGATGAAGAAGGCCTCCAGGGTGAATTCCCCTCTCCGACAGGGTGCCGGGAAGAGCTTCATATCCCTCCCAATCTAGGGACAGAGACGACGGCGTTTACCGACTCTTTCGTACTTAGGGTTTCTGTATCAGAGGCATCTTATAGTCGGAAGGAGAGGCCGAGGGGGTGCCTAGGGCGGCCAGACCACCCCCTGACGCGGGCCAGGCTAGGCCGCACGGCCAGGTGGTGTGGCAGCCCCCTGGCGCCTCTCCGTCTCGTATTCTAGCTTCGTGTTCTCCTCGGTGAAAAACTGACTTTGGCTTTTGTCCTGTCCAATTCCGAGAATATTCATTTTCCGACTTCCTGGAACCAAAAACAGCAGAAAACATGAACTGGCGCTGTGGCATCTTGTTAGTAGGTTAGTCCAAGAAAGTGTATGAAATGTACTCCAAAGTTGGAACAAAACATAAGAAAGTAGATAAAACCAAGCATGGAGCATCAGAAATTATGGATACGTTAGCAACGTATCAACATCCCCAAGCTTAACTCCTGCTCGTCCTCGAGTAGGTAAGTGATAAAAAGAAAGAATAATTTTTGAGGTGATATGCACCATCATAAACTTGATCAAAGTATTTGTAAAACATTGAAAGCTGGGATCATAGTACTTCAACATAGCATGAAAGATAAAGTTCTAGCAATAATACATAGCAACTATGTTGCAACATGAAAACGTACAAACAAAAGATTCATGAATAACAATGCTTTGCAAGAAGTTTGTTTGTTTTACATAAAGAAAACATAGCATAGTGGCATTCAGCTTGTCCCTCATAGAGTAGCAAATATAAATGCATAGGACACCTTCAAAGTTCATAAGAGTGTCTAGATACAAGTAGTTTAAGAACAAGCAATATCAAGTTCTGCATCAATCAAGAAGTCTTGGGACAATGCACATAGAACTAAGAATGGCCACTATGCTCTCAAAGTAGGTGCATAAAGGTAGAAGGTGGAGACTCAACATAAAAGTAAAAGAAAGGCCTTCATAGAAGGAAGTAGAGATTCAAGTTTCATAAAGAGCTTCCAAAAATTATGGTACTTGTTAGCTTCCAGCTCTCATTGCCCCTATCATAAGCATCTTTAAGTGATTAAGGTTAAAGTGAACAAACTATGGAGTATATGCTTGACAAAGTATAAGCTGGAAATCTCATGTCCCTTGCATACGAGGGTCGCTCCTCATGCTACTCAAGTTTAGTCACCAGTAAGTTCTTGTCATCGTAAGTACATGTGTATCATAGAGAACCACCAACAGGGTACCCCTTTCCCGATCATACGGAAGAATCCCCATATCAAATTACAAGCCAAGCAGACAACGAGCATCTCAACAATCTTCTTATTTACCATGGGAAAATGATGCTTTTTTCTCTATTTCCTCTTTTCTCATATCTCTTTTTTTTTCTTTTTTCTTTTTCTCAATCTCTATCTCTTTTTTTATAAGAATAATGCTTCATAGACAGCTCATTATGGTTACGCTGCAGGTTTCCACCATGACAGCATGGATTAGACCGGTGGCGCAGACGTTTCTTTAACACACATACATAACTCCAAGGACGTACAAGCTCCCCTTCCATTTCACACCGACGACATCCATAGACAAAAGAGCATGATATCAACTAGGTACAATGTACAAGTGCAATGTTGAAAGCGTTCCCCATGACAGCATGGTTCTGCTAATCCCCAACGTATAAGAGCAAGCATATACAATATAGATGACACAATGGTTTAAGTTTATTAAGTGCAAGGAAAGTAAAGTGTGCCATCAAGTTCGTGAGAGCTTTAATCACTAATTTTCACATAACAAGTTTAATTCGAAAGGTAGATAAAAACATGAATATACTTGGAATAGAAAATGCTAATAGGTAGGTATGGTGGACTCTTTGGAATAACTTGGTTTTAGGAGTTGGATGCATGAGTGGAACTCATACTTGGTTACGGAGGCTAGCAAAAGACTGGGAGCGACAAACTAAGAGAGCAATAATGGTCATAATCATGCAAAGCGACAAAACATCATTGATTAAAGCATAAAGTGATATTACAAGTTGAAAACTAAAGGATCATCAAGGCTATGGTGACTTTGGATAGTCATAACATGGTGTGAGCATGCGCCAAGTCAACCCAAATAAAGCATCAAAGGAGAATACCACAATACTATGCTTTAATATGCTAAAACAACGGATGATCCTTCCAAGGCACATTAAGCAATCTCAATTGTTTATAATATGTCATGCTACAACAAAGAAAACTAAGCATAAAGCCAAAACAATATCAAGAATGGCATGACGAAGCATATGCCACAGTCAAAAACAAGCTCTCTTTACCACTTAAGCATGAACTTTCCTACTCTTTTCCAATCCAAACCAAACTATTTGAAAACCAATGTATGAAAGAGGGGGTCCAACCAATTTATTTAGAAAACTAAGAAAACCAAGGAAATGAAAAACCAAAACAAAAACAAAAAATAAGACGCTCCAAGAACAACACAACTGTGTATGAAACAATAAAAATGAAGTGTTTGGAAGAAACCTGGAATTTTTATTGATGAAGAAGGGGATGCCTTGGGCATCCCCAAGCTTTGACGCTTGTACTTCTTGGATATTTCTTGGGGTGACATGCGTGGCATCCCCAAGCTTGAGCTTTAGTCCATTCTTCATCTCATTACTCATTCCTTCCATACACGTGAAATTTTTCCTTCATACAAAACTTCCACACAATTTTTATTAGCAACATTAGTGCACTCAAGATAATAAGTCTTTGGGTTCAGTTTAAACACCAATAAAACTTCCATTAAAACACAAGCTACTATAGCACTTTCCTCAAAAAGCTCAATTCCCCAAAAGAACTCAAAAAGGAACCAACAAGAAGCAAATGCAAATAATGGCAGAAATCTGTCAAAATAGAGCAGCATGTAAAGACGATTTTTTCGAAGACCTTCTGTTTCTCAAATCAAAAAGTGTTGAACTAACGAAAGTTAGATAACAACCTAGGGCATAAGAACAAAAATTCATGCCTCAAAAAGACGTACAGAGATTTTACACAAATTTGTACGGTGAAGAACAAAAATCTTTTTCGGGACAACAACTTTCCCAAGGATTCATTCTCTCTCATTAGAGGTTACTGTTGGCATAAAAAACAAATAAAAAGGAGAAGGAGCGGTTATTACAGTTGTAATAACTTCCAAGACTCATCTAAAACTTTTGGGTTATCTCCCAATAAGTACTTTTCTTTAACGCCTTTAAGTTAGGCATAAGAAGCAAGAAAAAGAATCAAGTGTTCTCAAATGAAGAAGCATTAAGAGCAAATTTTGTTTTCATAGGAGAAACAAAAGAAATCTTCTCTCTCTTCTTGGGGAAGTGTTCTATACCTTTCTTTAGTGGGAGTTGATATTTAATGGTGCCTTCTTTCATACCAATAATGGCACCAACAGTTCTAAGAAAAAGTCTTGCCAAAGTAATAGGACAAGAAGCATTGTATTCAACATCCAAAACATAGAAATAAACGGGGACATAAGCATTGTTAACCATAATAAGAACATCATTAAGACTCCCCATGAGTTTATTTTTAGCATTATCATCAAGTGGGACATTCAAGTAACAATCTTCAAGTGGTGGCAAATCAAGCATATCATAAATCTTTCTAGGCATAATAGAAACACTACTATCAAGATCACATAAAGCTTTGAAATCAAAATCATTCACTTCCATATTAATGATGGGTTCCCAACCATCTTCTTGTTTCATAGGAATAGAAGCTTTATGTTTCATCTTTTCTTCTTTAATTTTTATGAGAGCCTCAGTAATGTGTTTTGTAAAAGCCATATTCATAGCACTAGCATTAGGACTTTTAGCAAGCTTTTTTAGGAACTTAATAACTTCAGAGATATTGCAACCATCAAGATCAAAATCATAATTATCATCTAAAGTAGTAGAGATATTACTAGCTTCAACACTAGTGGTAGTGATAGTAGAAACACTAATGTTTCTAGCAATTTCATCTTCTCTCTCCCACTTAGCATGCAATTCAGCTAATAGTCTAATATTTTCATCAATTCTAACTTGTATGGAATTAGTAGCAGCAAAGGGATTCTCAATAGTTTCGGGTTTAACAACCATTTTATTAATCAAAGAGGATTGTGCTTCAGACAAAGATGATATATTTCTTTCAGCATTAGAAAGTTTTAATTGCAAGCTAGGAATTTCTCTATTCAAACTCTCAAGTTGATGACTAATATTCTTCAAAATTGTAGATTGTTCCTCCATAGTTTTAGTAAATAATTTATTTTGTTCATATTGCATTTGCATGAAGTTTTTAGTGGCTCTTTCAACTTCTAAAATTCTTCCTTCACTAGGTATTCCAGGTTTGCCATTATAACCATAAGTATTATTAGGTGGGTAAGGCCTATAATTGTTATTACCATAAGCATTGTTGCCAAAATTATTATTTCTTATAAAGTTCACATCAACTTGCTCTTCTTGAGCAACCAAAGAGGCTAAGGGAACATGATTTGGATCAATATGAGCTTTCCCATTAACAAGCATAGACATAATAACATCAATTTTATCACTGAAGGAGGACGTTTCTTCAACAGAATTTACCTTCTTACCTTGTGGAGCTCTCTCGGTATGCCATTCAGAAAAATTAACCATCATATTATCCAGAAGCTTTGTTGCAGCACCCAAAGTAATGGTCATAAAGGTACCTCCAGCAGCAGAATCCAATAGATTTCTTGAAGAATAGTTCAATCCTGCATAAAAGGTTTGGATGATCATCCAAGCAGTCAGTCCATGAGTGGGACAATTCTTTACCAAAGATTTCATTCTTTCCCAAGCTTGAGCAATATGTTCATTATCAGATTGTTTAAACTTCATTATTTCACTTCTCATAGATATAATCTTAGTAGGTGGATAGTATTTTCCAATGAAAGCATCTTTGCATTTAGTCCAAGAATCAATACTATTCCTAGTTAAGGAATTCAACAATGCTTTAGCTTTTCCTCTCAAAGAGAAAGGAAACAATTTGAGCTTAATAATATCCCCATCTATATCCCTATGCTTTTGCATCTCACAAATTTCAACAAAGTTATTTAGATGAGCAGCAACATCTTCATTACCAATACCAGAAAATTGTCCCCTCATAACAAGATTGAGTAAAGCAGGTTTAATTTCAAAGAACGTAGCTTCAGGAACAGGTGGAGCAATAGGTGTGCACATGAAATCATTGTTGTTGGTGCTAGTGAAGTCACACAACTTAGTGTTTTCAAGAGTAGTCATTTTTTGTTTTTAATAAAGAAAGCAAAACTAGTAAACTATTTTTTGTGTTTTTGATAAAGAAACAAGAAAAAAATAAACTAAGCAAAACAAAAACAATAAAGTAAAGAGATTGGTTATGAGGGACTCCCCTTGTGAAGATGTCCTTGACTCCCCGGCAACGGCGCCAGAAAAATTACTTGCTGACTCGTGTACTAACGAGCTCGTTGGGGAACCCCAAGAGGAAGGTATGATGAGCACAGCAGTAAGTTTCCCTTAGATATGAAACCAAGGTTATCAATCTTGTAGGAGCAAGGAAACACCTCCAAGGTGTTGCTAGCTGAGCCTTGGCAGGGTGCACTATTGGTGCTAGCACCAACGTGGAATCATGCACAACACAACCACAGAACTTTGCCCCCAACTTGTGATGAGGTTGTCAATCTCACCGGTTTTGCTGAAAACAAAGGATTAAACGTATCGAGTGGAAGAAAGTAAAAGCTTGCAAAAAGTAAACAGAAAACAGTAAACAGTTGTAGATTGATGGTAAAAGAAAGGACCGGGGGTCCATAGTTCACTAGTGGTGGTTCTCCTTAAGATAGATAACATGTTGGGTGAACAAATTACAGCGAGGCAGTTGACAAACATCAAGAAAGCATACATGCATATACTAATCATCTTGACTCCTTTGAGATTTGATTGGGCATTACAACATTATACATAGACCGCCATCTAACTGCATCTATGACTAATAATGCACCTTCAGGTTATCATCCGAACCCCCTCCAGTATTAAGTTGCAAGAAACAGATAATTGCATTACGCATTGTGTGTAAAGTAAACAATACTATTGTTCCATGAACAAAGGATTGTTATTTTCTCCCTAGTAGCAACAACACATCTAGTACCTTAGAGATTTCTGTCACTTCCCCAGATTACTAGAGGCGTGAACCCACTATCAAGCATAAATACTAACTCTTGGAGTTGCTAGCATCTACTTGGCCAAGATAGCTACTAACAACGGAAAGCATGCAAGATCACAAATAACAAGGACATGATAGAATCAATAATCAATCTGAAATGGCATCTCAATATCCATCGGATCCCCGTAAACACAACATGTATGATTACAAATAGATGATCTTGATCATGAACGGAGCTCACAAGATCTAAACATGATAGCACAAAGGAGAAAAACCAGCCATCTAGCTACTACATGGACCCGTAGTCCAAGGATGAACTACTCACGCATCACACCGGAGGCTTGCATGGTGATGAAGAAGGCCTCCAGGGTGAATTCCCCTCTCCGGCAGGGTGCCGGGAAGAGCTTCAGATCCCTCCCAATCTAGGGACAAAGACGACGGCGGCTACAGACTCTTTTGTGGAATTTGGTCGGGTACTTAGGATTTCTGTATCGGAGGCATCTTATAGTCGGAAGGAGAGGCCGAGGGGGTGCCTAGGGCGGCCAGACCACCCCCTGGCGCGGGCCAGGCTAGGCCGCATAGCCAGGTGGTGTGGCGCCCCCTGGCCCCTCTCTGTCTCTATTCTGGCTCCGTGTCCTCCTCGGTGAAAAACTAACTTTGGCTTTTGTCCTGTCCAATTCTGAGAATATTCATTTTCTGACTTCTTGAAACCAAAAACAACAGAAAACAGGCAACTGGCACTGTGGCATCTTGTTAATAGGTTAGTCCAAGAAAGTGTATGAAAAATACTCCAAAGTTGGAACAAAACATAGAAAGTAGATAAAACTAAGCATGGAGCATCAAAAATTATGGATACGTTAGCAACGTATCAGTATGTTACCGAGACCTCCTCCGTTATAGCTTTACTCATAAATAGATCTTGACTAGGGGTGTTCTGTCATAGGAATTTTTTTGTTTTCTGCCCCAAAACCTTTTCGGTGGTATCAGAGTCGATCTATGCATAATACTGATATACGACCAATACACACGTTGATTTTGTGGGCATTTATCCTACATTTGTTACCCTCTTAGGCGTAATCTTATGTGAGACTGGCTTCACACTCTACGTACGGCTTGTACCATATAAGTGGCTAGCGGGTGTATATTTCTCATTGAATAGTTGATATATAATTTCCAACGGAGGGCCCCGAAAGGGGTATAATAGAGACAACTGTCTGATCCATGTTGTGGCTTGAAGTTCGTAGTTAGAAACAGTTCTTCTCGAAAGCCTAGCAGTCACATAAAACTTGCAAAAGAGAAGCTATGTGTCTAAATTTGTTTTGCAAGAGGCACATGATGTGATATGGTCCTATTCATAGTAAAGGTAAAGTAGTTTACTTTATATTGCTAAGTAGTATAGTAATAGTCATCTTCATGATGAACTTCAAACTAGTGGAGTCGTGGACTTGATGCTATATCGGTGGCAAGATGGATATTATGCCGGAGCGCTTGATGGAGATCAAGGCGCATTAAGAAGACCATATCATATCATTTAATCTGCATATGATGTTGATTATTTATACATCTTATTGTGTGCTATTATTAGGCAACCTAAGATTCGCATTAATAAGATGATCCCTATTAAATACCAACCATAGTGTTCTCCCATTACTGTGCATCACCAATAAATTTTGTCATTATGAAGCAGACCATGATGATCGGGTGTTAGACATCTCTGCGTTCGCATATGGTAGGTGCAAGCCATGTATGCACCGTGAATATACTAAGGTTGAGTTGACGAGCCTAGAATGTATAGACATGGCCTCGGAACACAAGATGATCAAAAGAACGAGCATGAGTCACAAGTATGTTGTGATTGATGGATTATAGTCTACCCTAGCAGCAGTATCAAAGGCCGTGATGATTGGGGATGATGAAGTGTAAAGGGAATGTGTGATCACTAAAACTATCTTAGGGATGGTAGTTTTAGTGAAGCTCACTGCTAATTTGATTGCTAAAGTTGAACTCATATTACAAACTTAGTCTAAAGTCCTTTGCAAAAATCGTTGCAGATCATATCTGGATTCTTTGAATTCGGGTCCTACCTACATGATGTGGAACTCAAAGTAGATGGGTCAAATTTCATAGACTGGTTTGAGCGCCTCCGGTGTACCCTCAGCATAAATGACCTACTCCATGTGATATAAGAGCCCCTAGGAGATCGCCCTGATGGATCAACAAGTGAGTAAGAGAATACGAATTATCAAGCTCGACATGACCTCTCCATCCTTGTCTAGTGCACCATGCTCAAGTCAATGAAAAATGAGCTAAGGCTGTATTTCTTTAACACTAAATCATATTGGATGATTGTTCAGTTGAAGGAACTATTCACGCCACAAGTCAGGCTCATGAAGTATGACCTGATGGACAAGTTCCTTTGACGTGAAATGAGAGAGGATGGCTGCTTATTGATTCACTTATCGGTCATGCACAGATTGCATGAACAACTTGCAAGCTATGTGGACTACCAGATGATGTACGAACTTGTGATATGTGGGATGTTGGGCTTGGTTCCTCCCAACTACAAGAACGTTGTCACAAAATACATCATGATAGGGTAATTGTTTGCCTTTCATGAGTTTGTGACCGAGTTGAGAACTCTGGTGGTGTCCATCGATGATGATTCCATGGATGACGATGAAGTTATATTTGATATACAAATTTATAAATGTTTCATGCAAACACCTATTGCAGTCTACCAAGTATGATGATACTTGTTCTGTTTATACAGAATCGTCCGCTTAAAGAGTTGGTTGAAGAGGCAATAACCGCACGTTGAAGACATTCAATTTGTTGATGACTGACGAACATGCTCCCTCTGCATTTATTGTTTCGTTTGATAGTTTTGAATAAAGTTTGTAATCATAGTGAGTGTGAAGACCTTATTAGTATGTCCTACTTTTAGCAAGATGATTATTCAATAAGATTGTAACAATCTAGTGGTAACAATCTTATGAATACAATATTTTATGGTCACATCTTGATTATAAATACATTATTCTTATTATTGGTATTAACGATAATAAGTTAGAGCATTTATAAATAAAATGCCAAAAGATATCCAAAGTTTAATATAAACTCATTTATGAACAATTGGTTTGTTGAGTATCATATGATGGTTAAATTCAACAAAATTATTGATACCATGTTGAATCCAAGTAAATACGACTTTTACAAGGAAAACATGAATCAAGAACTATTTGAAGTGTTCAAAGCAATTTAGAATAAAGTTGGATATTAAATTGACTAGAATATCTAAGTCTTGGAGATTAATCCAAATGACTTAGTATTGAAGTTAAATTTACGGCATGAAGGCTTGTGAAAGTGTTTTCACAAATTATAAAGTTTGGATACATCAAAGTTGTTGATATATCTAGGACATCGCAATCGTACTATATTAGATACATATGGGCTAGAACTAATTTCCTATAGGAATAGAGTATTGTTTAGAGTTAACATTAGAAATAGCAATCATTCATAGGGAATATTTGAAGATTCGTGGAAAAAACACCATAAGTGATTATGGCACGTTTGAGTTTCTAGATATTTCGATAACATTGAAGTCGTGGCGAATTAAATTTTTTGTAGTGTATTCTGGGGAAACTATGAATACATCTTCCAGACTAAAAGAAGACAAAACTAGTGTTGCCTAATTTGTTACTTTGCAAGAAAAAAGTCTTTCTCACAAAGGACATTTGTAGGAAGAAAGTGAAAGTTCAAGCGAGATATTTGACCTTATCTTCAATTATCATAGTGGCGCACCGGAATCTGTTCTAAAAGTTAGACTCTATAATATAAAGCGAAACTAATGATAAAATCACAATGTTTTGGATGCCCCTTTTACTAAGGAAAGTAGTATTCAAAATATATTCTATCATTGTGGGATTATATTGTTGATTTATTTGTCATGTTGTTGAAGTACGACATAACTATAGACTACAAAGAAGAATGATGGACCCAAGTACGAGAAATAATTAAGAGTCATGAAATCATGTACTTAAGTTTCATTTGAGATAGCAAAGTAACGTGTTACTTGATCTCATTAAGTAAAGGTGTTTTCTTAATCTTTTGAATAACTGCAAAGCCATAAGAAGAGATACAACTTACAAGGAAGAATTTGAAGGATCGATTTGTCATAAATGAGTTGGACAAATTCAAAGGACTGACTGTATTATGTAGCGATACCTAAGTCTGTTGGATTTACATAAGCAATTACTCCAATCTAATAATTGGTAGTAAGATTGTTGACTAAGTTGTAATTGGTACAATAGGCAGTTTTCATAAATCGGGAAATTTCTATATGTCTCGTAGTAGGAATTCTCATGTTGATGAATAATCAAGAAATTTTGGAAGTTGCTAAAATGTTGAGAAATCCCGCATTTAGATAAAATTGAGTGGGAGCTAAGTAGTTTCACCTTAAATATGTGTATGACATATTTTTAGTGGTAGCTGAGAAACAATCCTGACGTCATATGTGGATGAAATTTTGGTGGGAGCGCGACAACATGGGAATATGCGAATATTCGATGAAAATTGAACAAAGTATTGAACAACGTAAATCTATCAAGATAGATTGATTCATTTAATGAACATTATCATTGGAATGTTTCAGGAAATAAATTTTGAAGGAGTTCAGAATATTTTAGTTTGGATTCTGAAAGAGTTCAGAATAGAACAAGAATAAAAAGAATTCTTACTTGTAGAACTAGATGAAACATTAAGTTTGACTTGGTATAAACAATGATGGTTAAAGGGAAGAAAAGAGATGTGTAACATCTACTATGCCTTGTTCATAGCTAGATTAAGAAAAAAGTATGCATTCAAAATTTCATATAGGTTTCAACTACGCTCATGAGTACATTTCATATCATCTGAGTATAAAATCCCACTATGCTCCTGAGTATAAGCCCAGAAAGCATAATAGTATATATATTACAACAATCGCTATCTTTTTTTGGAAAGGAGCATATATTAATATCAGTGGATACCAATTACACCCAGCCTCTGCAAAAACGCATTGCCCTAGTGGCCATACGGATGCACACAGCCAAAAAAGAAAGAATAATTATAAAAAAGAAAAGTCCTGCTATAGTGACCCATTCATTGAAACAATAGTACTACCACCACCAAAGACAGCATCAGAAGTCCAGCTTCTCCAAAAACGACGCCTCCAAGAAGGGAATAGTGCACAAACACCATCATCGTCCGATCAAAGATGTTAGGTTTTCACCCTGAAGAAAGTCCACAGTCTTAAAACAATGCCTTCAATAAGGCTATTGATAGGCACAACCAATTAAGGCCAGACCCTGGGTTTTCACCTTGAAAGACAGGACTGTGAACCTCTCCTATGTAGCCGTCCCCACTTGCATGCCACTGCTCCAAGTCACGAATCACCAAGCTAATTCCTCATCACCACCCAGACTCGAACCACCATTGTCATTCCACAGATCTTAGTCTCCATGTCATTCTTCATCAGCATCATGGAACAAGAACATGCCCCATGATCTTAACAGCCGACAAAGCTTTGAAGCACACCCTCTGAAACCAAATGGTCAGAGTAAAATATGGATGCACACGACCGAATCCCATTTGATCCATCAATGTCTCAACATGATCGCTGATGTTTGCAAGTGCACGGATCGTTTGTAGCTAGTTTTGCAGTATAGATATCGATCTCACAGGGAGCCCAAAGGTAAGTGTTTATGGTGAAGTCTCTGTCACACCCAAAGTTGTCACAGGTCTTCGAGTGAATTGAATGCAAGTGTAAAAATGAGAATGAGATTTGGATTAAACTAGATGTATTCAAATAAAACTAAAATGTAAACTTTGGAAATAAAAAGCATAAAAGTAAAGAACGATTCGGTTGTTTGTTGTTTTCTACAGATGACAAAGAAGGAGTGGGGAGATACAGTTCATGGTGATAGTGAATGTGCCAGATGGACGACTGATAAATGTAAAAATTGTAATCTTATAAATATATGTGTGGGCGAGCAACCCATAATTAGCCGGAACTCCTCTTGGTAGATTTCATCACAACTTCAATAATCCTACTAGTCTCTTACCAAAACTATGGTTAGACACTAGACGATTAGGACCCTTCAGGTCGCTTAGCGATTAAGCTCCTTGGATCGGACTAATGCAATAAGCACGGTGGTTCCTCGTTATCCTCGGGTCTACTAGTTTTCCATTGATATCCCCGTGTCACTCGGGGGTCGCCGGTCTGCTAGCGAACAAGATCCTATCCATGTAGAACAAAGTATCATGTTGTCTGGGCCCTTAATTGGTCAACAAGCATTAGACATCCCACAGATAGTCAAGCACACATAATATAGTAATTAAAATCAATCACAAACTAATGGAACATATGAAGGCACATCACATCTCACCAATCCCTTACATCTCCCATGCCCAAGGAACTTACTCACACATGAGAGAAGAAAGCATCATCAATATAATTAAATAAGGGAGTTCTTCTCGATATTACCATGGAGATCCACAATAAGAACATAAAAGCAATCCAACACAATTCAAGATGGGAAGAAACAATCTCAAACCCTAGTATTGCAAGGTGAAGATCTTTCTCTCTCTCAAGTACAAGTAATGGCTATGGGGTTGTGTTGGCTAGGAGGTCGAAGGTCGTGGAGCGAGATGAAGAAGCTCTCCTCCTTCTTCTCCGGATCTCTTCTTTCTCCCTTCTGGATGGTGCGGCTGCTGCTATGTTGTGTTTTTGTCCTCGGTCCCTTCATGGAAGTTGTCCATTTTGACAAGACAGAGGCTGCATCAACTATACGATGGGAACTAGACGGCCAGAAGAATATTCCCACCGTATAGTTGCTCGTTAAAGCCTTTGTACGCTTCCCTCGATTTCTTCCAAAGAGAGACTTGCTTGTTTTCACCTGAATATTGTGTTTCTCTAGTTAAAACCATCTACTGATGTTCAGAACCTGAAACACACATTAAAAACCAAGTTTTCTTCGCTACCGAAGTATTAGCGTTAGGTAAAGCAAGAAAACGATCAAATTCGGGAGAAAACCATCAATAAAAACCATCAAAAATGTGTCAAATCTCACAGCTATCAACTCCCCCAAGCTTAGATGTTGCTCGACCTCGAGTGACAAGGAAATAAAGAAGTATAGCAGAGATTCAAGAATGAAATAAAAGAACTTACAAGTATTTACAAGATTGCACCGAGTTCACTTCCTAACCACGTATATCTTGCTAGCAAATAAATCATATGCCCGAGAAAGCGTCAAAAGTTTTAGTTTGGAAAGTTAGGAAAATTCTTTTGGTATCTCTCTTTGTTGAGAGATGAAAACTTTTTGCTCTTGTTTCTTTAATCAATTAAGAGTTCTCAAGTTGGCACCGGAATATTCAATTTAAGAACAACTCATGAATTCCCATGTCAAAATATCAAGACTCCCAAAGCACCTTTTTCCTTCCTTTGCCTTTTAAAAACTTCAGCTCTTCCATAGACAAACCATGCCACTGTTCTTAACATGTTAATTGGGACTGTGTTGTGCACTCGTGACCATGCCAATGAATATGATGAGAAATAATGGGTCAGAGGAGTACTACAACCTCACTTGGAACGTGAGACCATGAGGAGACTAAAATTTTACCCATCATAGCATTGCTGCTACAGACATTTACATAACTCAATAGCCAATATCAAGTGGTTTCAAACATTTAGATCATTCGGTGGCCAGCAGAGTTAATAGTTCCCCATGGAGCACGATAGTGTTGTAATGACACGCGTAAAGCAACATCTTACGGTAATTATTAGAAAAAGTAGTGGCATAATCTCTACTACTTCGAAGCATCCATTTTATCAAACAATTTCATTCAAGGGTACTATCGAGTCTATTTATATTAAGCTCAAATGAGATGGAGTAGTTCTAAAATTAAATTCTTTGGGGGCAAACATGGACTCAAGTCATATTTTGGATGCTTTTTATTGTTGTAAAAATGTAGGAAATATTTTAGCCAAGTTCACTGCTCATTGTTTCAAAGCTAAAAAGGAGACACTAGTAAAGGAATAGAATTTATAGGATAACAAGCTAAGTAGGGAGTGACTCCAGTGCAAGCGAGTAAATAATTGTAGAATCAATTCAAGGTTACATAAAAGGTGATGAAAGGAATGTGATACCTCCTCTTGCTTGCTTCTTTCTCGTATTTAGTCGAACCCCCTTTGTATTTCCATATTGCCAAGTCACTTGAAATTGAGCAATCTCCGAGAGAAACAAAGAAATAAACTTGCAATAAAAGTTACAACTATTTTTTTTGTATTTATGTTTTAGGAATGCAACTGAAAGTAAACATGCAATTTTGAAGAAATAAAATGAATAAAAATAAGAGATAAAAATATGAATGCAAGGTTTGGAGGTTTTCAAATCTCCCCCAAGCTTCGGCTATTGCCAGGCTTAGTTGTTGCCTTCATTCAGCGGCTGGCGCGGATACTCCTGGTAGTAGTCAGGGAAGTGGGTCATGAAGTGACTGAAGTTGTGAGTCAAGGCACTCACTTCTTCATTCACTCCGTGAAGAGTGTTGTCAATCTTCCCAACGTGCTGGTTGAGCTGCTGGAATTTCTGATAGGGGACGTAGTTGTACCCTTGCTGCGGCTGGTTGGGCCACGGGTCCTAGGCTCCCCCTTGCTGCTGTTGCTGTCCCTCCCAAGCAGGGTTGTGTCCTTGCTCATCCTCCTGCTCCTGATCATCCTCATCCTGTTGCTCTCCTTCTTCATCTTCCTCTTGATCAGGCTGGAGTTAAGTTTGGATCATGAGATCATCCTGTTGCTCTCCTTATTCCACAAACAAGTAGCAGAATAAATAGCATAGCGGTGGGCTCCATCTTTAGTGTCACAGGCAATGCTAACGATGGGAGATAGTCCTAGTTGTCGTAGCCGTCCTGCTGTCCTTCTTCCGTATAGTCCTCTTCATAGTCTGGCCATGGGAATAGCCAGGGACAAAGCCATGAGTACTCTTTAATTACTCGCAAACTATCACTAACAAGTAAAGTAGTTTTAGTAGGAATGCTAAACTCTAAGTTTATTTGTAAAGTTAAGTTTGAAACCTAAGCTGAGTTCAGAAACAAAGAAAGATAAAAATAAAGTTCTAAATCACCTAAGTGGGAACTTAGTTGTCATAGTCACAACCCTGTTGTGGTCAAGTCATGTCATAATTCATTTCATAAGTCATTTTGAAAACATCTAACAATGGAACAATATGGCCACTCCAATTGTCCATAACCGTGAACGTGGCTATTCGAATAGTTTGACACTCTGCAGAGGTGGTACACTTTCACCACAAAATTCGATACATCTGTCAGGGATAACCATGAATCATCATACTAAGTATGCGGATAATCAATCATAACCTTTTAATTACACACCCTAGTATAAGCACCTCTCCTATGAGCTTGGCCTCCCAGCCATGGCCATCTGCCATCCTGGGCACTGCATAGGTGGACAACATTGAGAGGTAGCCTCAGCTCAAACCTCTCCCGCGAGGGAAGTCATACTAATGCATATAACCTTTCGGCTAAGCCTTACCCAATTCAGGTATTGTGGTTGTATGGTAAAATTGGAATGGTATCGCATCCGAACCCAACCATCAGTTTTTATAAAAGGGCTTAGGCTCATGCCTTAACATTTTCATCATCATAAACCATTTGTGTTTCTCAACACATGTCAAAACATCTCAATAGAATGACTCATCATTCTAAGGTTTTCATAATCATTTTCACCAAGTATTCCCATCTAAAGTGATCATGTTTTTGGTTTAGCTCTAACTACTAAGTTAAGAGTGTTCACTAAGGTGGAATTCTAATCTCAGTATCATATAGAATGACATCTAAGTTTAACTAGATAGGCCAAGTTTTATACTCTTTATGCTATCTATATACAAAGGTTAAGAACTTTTAGTAAAGTAAAAGGTAAGACTTGTAAGTAAAACTTGGGATGGGTATAACTCCAAAGGGTATAACCAAAGCATGCTTAAGGCATTTGCTTAGGTTATCAAGCTTGCAAGTGTTAGCTTGCATTGTTACTGATGGCTTGCCTTGGTTGGTGCAGTGGTTGAAATTCTCCTCTTCTTCCTTAGGGTAGAATTCCTCCTCTTCGTAGACTTGGTTGGTACTATTGTCTATAAATACAAACAGAATACACAATCACCAAACAATACTTAACTAGTCTATTTAGTACACTAATGCACACACTTGATGATCTAGCATCATCACAATCATCACAAGATTTAATGAACTAGTTTTATTTATTTTATTTGAGAAAAGTAATTTCTACTTGACGAGGGTTTAACTCATCAATGCCCATTGTTATGGACTTGGGTTTTGGAGAAGGAGGGAGCGCTGGAGACATCTATCGGCTAGCAAACAAGCACACAGGGGACAAAGATTTACCCAGGTTCAGGCCTCGTAGAGATCCCTACTCCTGCTTGTCTGCTCGTGGAATTATGGAAGGAATCGAAAGTTACAATGGTGCGCAGATGTAATCTGGCAAGGGTTGTGGAAACTAGGGTTGCGTGTGTCCTCCTCGCCGCCCCCTCCTAGCCTTTATATAGATAGGCTAGGTCTTGGGTAGCAGGTCGAGTCGGTTACAAGTTAGGGTTTTTCCCCTGCAAACTTTCTATCTTTAACTTCTTCTTGTTCTTCAAGCAATCGAGAGTCCATAGGCTACTCGAGTCCCTTGTTTGGGCCTTGGCAACACCGTGGGCCTGTACGTATTTGGACCGTATATACCAAGCTCGAGTACCTGTAGGGTATACCCATGTCAGTAGCCCCCGAGTGTCCAGTGGAATCGCAAATTCGACTGGGACTTTTTGAAGTCTTCGAGTGCATGAACGAGTGCATTTCGACTACTTTTATTTGTGTCATAGGGATTGTTGATATACGTGCCTGATATAACCAAAGTATCGGTATTAGATAACCACCTTAGGGTGAAACAACGCAATCTACTCGAACTCGAGTCCCCGGACTCGAATCCGGAAAAGTGCTGGCGTAATTCAACTCAGGCCGCGGAGGTCTTACAGGAGTCGAATTCCAGTTATATGGGTGTGAGCACTCGACGCGTCCGTCAAGGCATGTTCATCGTACCTGTAGGCACGGATACATTTTTGGTAGTGCGCAGGGAAATGCGTTGCTAGGCCTTATTCAGGTCTTACCTTCACGCTGTAAGCACGACATCCGAATTTTATCATCGCGGAGACGATTCGGGTGACCCAGGAGACGCAATCTCTTTGTAGGGAAAATTATGAGGCGGTGTCGCCATGAGCTTTGAGTGCGGATGTTATCAATACACAGCTTTCTGCATAAATAATCATAGGGTGCGCGACCAGCGCTCCCTATGGGAGTAGCCCCTGAGTGCCTGGTTGAGTCGAAGACTCAGGCAGGGACTAAATAACTTTTGCGACTGCTGTCGTCTTTTGGTTGCTTGTTTCAGTCGAATTTTTCCAGCGCTCCCTATGGGAGTAGCCCATGTCCATAATCGAATCGTATTTCGAATGACCTGGGTTTGCTTCTGATTGTCCTTGTTTCTGCAAAAAGAAAAGAAAATCGTAGGGTGCGCGGCCAGCGCTCCCTATGGGAGTAGCCCCCGAGTGCTTGGTGGAGTCGAAGACTCCAACAAGGACTAAAGTAGTCGAAGTTTTTCGCTGCGTAGCTTTGATGACGTTAGTGCTGACGCTTGTATGACCTCAGTTGCCCATGTGAGCGAGTTTAACGGGACGTGACGAGCAGTGGGTCCTACTTTCTAACTTTGCTTTGACTGGGCGTGCGTAATCTTTATTTTAACTGCGCCTCCTCGATTTCTGTGCGTAATGGGAGTAGTGGACGGACGGTTCGCGCTTCCCCTTCTCCACGTGTCCAACACGATGTGTGCCACGCGTCCGGTAGGGTTTTTCTGAGCCGTTGGATTGCATCTTCTAGGGGTTAAGTAGAGGCGCTGCGACGGTAATTTTCCCATATGTTCTCATTCATCCTTGCTGCCATTGCCATTGCTATTTCTCTCTATTTCCTTGCGCTCTTTCTTGTTGTGGCACTGGACCAGCTCCGTATCTTCCCCAGCTACTTCCTCCGTTCTCACCGCCGTCGCGTAATGGGGAAGAAGAAGGGAGGCGTTGCTGCTGATTCCGCGGCCACCGTTGCCACGGCGAAGAAGAAGGGCGGCTCCGCTACTGCGGGCACCAGCACCGCCACCGGCGAGAAGAAGAAGGTCGCAGGCACCCGCGTCACGAATGGTGCCTGGCGCCCTTCCATCATCAAGGCGTCTGATCTCCGTCTTATTCGCCAAGATGGAGTGCTGTCTGCTGCAGTCGCCGACATGCGCGTCCCTAGCGGTGAGACCATTCCTGCTCCTCCCGCTGGGTTTCGAGTGATGTTTCTTGCATTCATCATTCACGGTCTCTCCTTGCCTCTTCACCCCTTCTTTAGGGGTCTTCTTTGTTTCTACGGGCTCTAGCTCCATCAGCTGTCCCCAAATTCGATCCTCCACATCTCTTGCTTCATCACACTTTGCGAGTGCTAGCTCGGAATCAAGCCACACTTCGGCCTTTTCAAGCGCATCTTCAAATTGAAGCGCCAGTCTGCATCTGGCTCTTTAGTTTATGATGTAGGTGGTTGCGGAATCCACGTCGACCCATCCGCCACCTACTTCGACATCAAGCTCACGAAGTCCGTCCAAGGGTGGAGGGATAAATGGTTTTACATCCGCGATCAAAAGGCCAAGGGTGAGCATTTTGGACTCACGCCCTTCGATCCCGCGGCGCCGTTCAGGAGGATGTGCTCCTGGAAGAACGTAGTTATGCCTAGCGAGCTCGCGGAGACAGACGTTCTGTATCAACGCATCTGCGACCTCGAGAGTCGCATAGGCAAAGAGGAGGGAGGCTGTTCTCTCATCCAAACTTGGCTGCGCCGTCGCGTCCAGCCCCTGCAAGCCAGAGTCCACCCCATGTTTCAATGGGCTGGCGCTGATGATGCCACTCGCGTGTCTGCCGATGGCATGTCCGCGTGTGAGGTAGACAAGAGGGTTCGACTGGTCACGAAGTACACCGGCAAGGATGTGCTTCCTAGTGAGCCAATTGTTCCTCCCTTTGATGCTTCGAATCCTCCTCCTGAGGTATAGTTGTGCTACGCAGTAGCTTATTTTGTCGATTGCCTTTTTGTTTCTTACTTGTTTTTTGCTGATTTTTGTTGTCTGTATGCAGGATTGGGTGGTGTCGCCTTGTATGCCTCCTCTCCCTGAGGGGATTATTCCTCGCGAAGCCTTGGAAGAGGATGAGTCTGAGTCGACTGTCCCTTCTGATGTGGAGGAGGAAGCCCCCGAGTCCGATAGTCTGGATACTCGCAAGCGTTCGCGCAGAGAGGATTCCGACGCGTCGTCTCCTTTGACTCCGGAAGGTACGGGCGTTAGTGCAGAGTCGCCAATTCCTGCCGTTCCTGTGAGGGCTGTGGCACCATCTTCTCGCAAGAAGATGCGATTGCCCAAGGAGTCTTTCTCGGAGTCGGTGGAGGCCACACTTGACTTTGACAAGTTTGACTGGTAAGTTTTCTAATTCATTTGTTCTTCTCTGTTTTCTTCTTGTTGGCTTGTCTTGGAGTTTTGCCCTTTCTCAATGTGGGTTTTGTTTTGTAGTCAAGAGGCGTCGTCATCTTCTGGTGACGTCGAATTTTTGAAGGAATCAGGAGTCGCAACCTCAAAGGCCAAGAAAGAGGTCGAGCGCGCTCCTTCCCCTCCAGTGGCGACCCACTCCGGGCACAACTCTTCTAGCTCTCCTCATGCAGGGGAGCGTCGAATGGTTGCCCGGATGACGGCACAGCAAACATCTTCGGAGTCATTGGAGGACCATGTAAGTCTAGTTGTTTCCGCCTTTGTAGTGCTTTAGTCGATGTTATCTGTTGCCTCTGCTGATTCCTTGGTTGTGCGACAGCTCCTTGTGAAGGAAGCCGCGCACTTGGCAGAACAAGTGATGGCGATGGACCGCCAACATGCAATGCTAGAGACGCGTCGCTGCGTGGTTGAAAGTGAGTGTTCTACACTTATTATTCTTCGTCTTCTTCTTTTGATATAGTCGACTGATAATCAACTTTTGCTTGTCGTGTAGTCGAACATAATGCCTTATTGCGTGATGCCGCCACCTTGGAGAAGGCACTTGCCGCGGTTGTGAAAGGTCGTGACGAGGCAATCGCAGTGCATGACGAGGCGCAGAAGCGTGAGGAGGATCTGCGTGTCTCCTTTGTGGCCAGAGAAAAGTTGTTTGAGGAACAACTGTTCTCAGTCGCCAAGGCTCTCTCAGGTACTGTTGCTTGCGGATATTGCTTGTCCTTCTCTGCTTCTAATGTTTTTGCTGGTGACGCTGATGTTTTTTGGTCCATGTGTGGGTTTATGTACAGATGCTGGCGATTTGAGCTTTGACCCTTAGGCCCTTCGTCGTGATGATGCTCTGGCAGGTGCGCTGGCTGTAGTCGAGGACCGTAGCGCCGCCGTCCAGGATACACTTTCCAAGGACAAGGGCGCCCTCAGTCGCCTCCGGGAGGAGTTGATGCCTAAGGCAGAGCTGATCGATAATATGGACGAGCTGGTGGAGTCACTCGCCGGGGGTGTGCCTTCCAGCTACAAGAACTCGCTCCGCGCGGCTGGCGCGTCCATGTCACTCGCCATGGTGCAGGCCCACGGAGTCGAGATCGATCCTTGCATGGTGTCGAAGGCAATGCCTGTTGGCGCAGACGGTCAGCAGGTAGACTTCGCTCCTTTCGCGACTGCCCGTGGCAAATATGCGCATCACTTGATAAATACTGTTGCAAAGTACTCTGAGGAGCTCCAACGTGCCAAGAAGGCGGCGAAAGCTTCGGCCTCCGGGGTAGGCGTAAAGTCAGTGGCGTCTGATACTGCCATGGACTTGATGAAGCCCCCGAAGCCGTCGAAGTCGAAGAAGCCAGCTACTCCTTAGTTAGCTTTGTAATAGTTGATTAGTTTATGTCCTTTTGTTTAAGAACATGCCTCCTGGCGACTGTATCTGCTGATACTTATGATGGTCTTGAATGCATCTGACCCTTTTGTCTTTGTTTTGAGTTGGTCGTCTTATTTGCTTCTATCTTGACTTGTGGTAGGGTACATCAAGTGATCCTGTGAGGGGGATTCAGGACTCACCAACTCTTGATGATACCATGGCACCGTCACGCTCCAGGGTAGATGAGCGGTCCTTGCTTTCGCGACTGTGTGATCGCATGAAGCAGCTGGAACGTGAGTTGCCCGTGCTCCACGGTAGCACGGAGGTGTGGAAGTCGAAAGCGGAAAAAGCCGCCGCCCGAGAGCAATATCTTCTTGGCGAGGTGACGAACCTAGGCGACCAATTCAACTGTTAGTTTGCTTGTTCTCATCTTTTCCTTGTAGTCACTCACAGTGGTACGTTGTACTCATGCTGCTGATGCTGCTTCGTGTAGTTGTTAGCGCGCGTCATCCGCAGGAGGAGAAGGATAGAATTGCTATTCGCCTGCATGATCTCACCTAGGAGCAGCTTCAATAGAGTGGATACTTCTGGGTAGATCATGATCGTGCGACTGTGCTGGCGACCCTGTAGGATCGTGCATCGCGGGTGCTGCTCTTTCCGAAGAAGTCGCAGTCATGCCTGAAGAGCATTTATCGGGCGATGTTCCCGCTGGATGATACCCCATCAAGCTTGCTGGCCCTTCTAGCCAAGTTTCAAGATCTGTCCGCGGTTCGCGTATGCGTGAGGCAACAGTTGGTGGCCGGTGCCAAGGCTACTCTGTCAATGGTGCGATTGCACAGGCCTGACGTGGATGTTGCAGCAATTGCGTTTGGGTCGCCTGTACCACTAGCAGGTTCTGCCTGGAATATGGTGCCGCACTACCAGGCGGTGGATCACCCAGCAGAAGAGATCGTTGACTTCTTTGAGGAACAAACCAACGTTCTCCTACTGCAGTAGTAGCCTAATATGTATCCTACACATAAGTTTACTTGTGTTGTAAAGTTCGTATAGATGTTGTAGATAATTTATTGTGAAATGTGTACAAAGAGCTTTGTTAGCACGAGGTGCGTTGCACTATGCGAGTCCTTTTCGTTAGCCTGACCATGTTTTATCTTAGTCCCTTTGTCAACCTGTCAGGTGCGTTGCAGCTGGGTTGGCATTGTGTTAAGGGGTTCGATTGATGTACCAGCTACTCAGGATATCGCTTTTTGGTTCGAAGAACAGATGTGTATAGGGTGGCGCAGCCCCCGAGTACATAAATTGACAAAGTGAAGGAGAACACAGAGTTTTGGGGCACTTAGCTTTTATTTATTTGAAGAACAGTGCGGGGTACAATGTGTGGCTAAGTAGCCTTAGCTGAGTAGCCTTATTTGCGATGTAAAAGTAAAAAAGCAACTAAGGGTAGAAGCGTCGTAGTTGTACGACGTTCCAGGGGTTGGAGTGTGCGACTCCTGTCTCTAAATCTTGAAGGCGATAGGCGCCACCTAGGATTACTTCTGTAATCACGTATGGTCCTTCCCAGGGGGACTCGAGTTTGAGATGCCCCTATTGCTTTAGTCGCAGGACCAGGTCGCCTTCGACGAAGGATCTGGGGCGAAGCCTCCTACTGTGGTAGTTGCGCAGGTTCTGCTGGTAGATCGTTGATCTTTCCGCGGTGATTTCCCTTGCTTCGTCAAGGAGGTCGATGGAGTCTTCGAGTGCGAGGGATGACTCTTGTTCGCTGTAAGCGACCACGCGCAGCGCCTTGTACCGTACCTCGGCTGGTAGCACTGCCTCTGCTCCGTGCACCATAAAAAATGGCGTGTAGCCCATGGCGCTATTTGGAGTTGTACGTAGGCTCTAGAGTACGAATTGCAGTTCGTCCGGCCAGCAACCCGCGGCTTGTTCGAGTGGCCGGAGGAGTCACTTCTTGATGCCGCTGCAGACGAGCCCGTTAACCTTTTCCACCTGACCGTTGGTCTGTGGATGTGCTACTGAGGCGTAGCTGATGTTGATCCCTAGGTTATCACAAAATGCTTGGAACTCCTTGGATGTGAAGTTCGTCCCGTGTCGGTGATGATGCTTTGTGGCACCCCGAAGCGGTAGACGATGGACTCAAAGAATTTGACTGCGCTGTGCGCGGATTGGTTGGTTACTGGCATGGCCTCAATCCACTTGGTGAATTTGTCGACTGTGACCAAGAGGTAGACGTATCCTCCTCGCGAGGACCTTGGACGCTTGCCGACCATGTCGAGCCCCCACTGTGCGAAGGGCTAGGCCAATGGGATTGGTCGTAGCTCTGTGCCTAGCGCGTGCGGCTTGTCCGCGAATCGCTGGCAAGCATTGCATTTTTGAACTATGTCCTTGGCGTCGCGCATGGCCGTAGGCCAGTAGAATCCAGCTCGTAGAGCTTTGGCAACGAGGGCGCGGCTGCCGGCGTGGTGCCCGCAGGTCCCTTCATGGATATCGAGGAGAACTGCTTTTCCATCGGCCATGGAAACGCATCGTTGGAGTACTCCTGTGATGATGCATTTATACAGTTCGCCGTTGATAACAGCGAATGCCTTGGATCGCCGCGCGATGTGCCCTGCATCTGTCGGATCGTCCGGTAGCCTCTTGCTGAGGAGGTACGTGATGTATGGCTGTGTCCATGATTGTTCAATCATCATGACGCTAATTGGTCCTTCGAGTCCGGTGTCTAGCTCCAAGTCATCGAGTGCCATTGGCTCATTGGGTGGCGTAGCCCCCGAGTCCGTTGCTGCGCTTAGTTTCTTCTCTGCGGCCTTTGGCTTCATGGAGCGTTCGCATATGCGCTCGAGAAATACCCCAGGTGGTATGGGGGCGCAGGTAGAGCCTATGTTGGCGAGTGCGTCCGCCTCTTCATTGCTTTCGCGACCTACGTGTCGCAGCTTGCAACCATCGAAGTCTCCCTCGAGTGTATCATAGAGGTCGTGGTACGCGATCATGTTGTCGTTCGGTGCGTCGCACTCATGCATTGTTTGGTTGACGACCAACTTGGAGTCACCGTATATGATGAGCCTCTTGGCGCCGCAAGCTTTTGCCATCCTCATCCCGTGCAACAGGGCCTCGTATTCAGCCTTGTTGTTTGAGGCTGTGAACTGCATTCGTAGGATATACTTCAGCTTGTCCCCTTGAGGTGACGTCAGTATGACACCTGCGCCTGCTCCGTCTTTCCGCTTGGACCCATCGAAGTGCATTGTCTAGAGGTAGGACATATCTAGCTTGTCCGGGAGTTGGTTCTCCATCCAGTGCATGAGGAAGTCAGGTAGAACTTGCGACTTGATTGCGTCGCGCTTTTCGTATGTGATGTCTCGTGGAGACAGTTCTATTCCCCAAAGCGTGACTCGCCCTGTGGCGTCGGGGTTATTGAGGATATGTCCCAACAGGGTGTCGTCGGGCGGTCATAAAGACGTTGTACGCCAGCTTCTGGTAGTGCGGGTACCGCTGTTTTGTTGGCGTGAGGACCTCGCTGAGGTAGTATGCCGGGCGTTGTATGCCGTGGACCTTGTTTTCCTCAGCCCGCTCGACGACGAGCACTGTGCTGACCACCTGGTTGGTGGCAGAGATGTACAACAACAGTGGTTCCCTTTCTCGTGGAGTCACCAGCACTGGCAAAGTGGATAGCAGGCGCTTGAGATCTTCGAATCTTCTTGCGCTTCATTGGTCCACTCGAATTTTTCAGCTTTGCGGAGGAGCTGGTAGAAGGGCAGTGCCTTTTCACCCATTCGACTAATAAATCGACTGAGGGCCGCGATTCGTCCGGCCAGTTACTGGATGCCTCTTATGCTCTTCGGCTTCTCCATGGCTAGTATGGCTTTTATCTTCTTCGGGTTCGCCTCGATTCCCCTCACGGAGATGAGATACCCGAGTAGCTGTCTAGATGGTACGTCGAAGGCGCATTTGTCCGGATTGAGCTTGATCCGGTAGCGGTCGAGGTTGGCGAAGGTTTCGCATAAATCGTCGATTATGGAGGCTTCCTCCTTGGGCTTGATTACTATGTCGTCAACATAGACTTGGATGTTGCAACCCAGTTTTTCCTTGAGGCAAGCCTGCATGCACCGCTGGTAGGTGGCTCCAGCGTTTTTTAGCCTGAAGGGCATTGTGTTGTAGCAGAACACACCAAAGGGCGTTGTACACGCTGTTTTCTCCTAATCTTCCTCCTTCATGCGAATTTGATTATAGCCTGAGTAGGCGTCGAGGAAGCAGAGGCGCTCGCATCCTGCGGTGGAGTCGATGATCTGGTCGATCCGTGGCAGCGGGAAGTGATCCTTTGGGCAGTGCTTGTTCAGAGAAGTGAAGTCCACGCACATCCGCAGGATATCCATGTCCTTTTTTGGTACTAGCACCGTGTTGGCGAGCCAAGTGCTTTCCTTGATCTCGCGTATGAACTTGGCCTCAAGGAGTCTGTTGATCTCCATTCAACTGCATGCGCTCGTGGCTTAGACAATCGCCTAATTGTTTGCTTGACTAGCCTTGCGTCGGGGTTGACGTTGAGTGCGTGCTCGGCGAATTCCCTGGGAACTCCTGGCATGTCCGCAGGACACCAGGAAAAAATTTCCCAGTGCTCACGGAGGAATTCGACGAGTGCGAGTTCCTATGCGGGACTCAAGTTGTTGGCGATGAGGGCCGTCTTGGCGGGATCCGATGGATGGACCTGCACTTTCTTTGTGTGCAAAGATGAGTCGAAGGAGGGATCAAGTGAGCTTGGGCTGCTCAGGGGAGGCAGACTGTTGTCTATCGTCTTTTTCAATCTCGCGAGTTCTTCCTTCATGCCGAAGGACTGGGAGATTTTGTTGAATTCCCTGTCGCAACTGTCAGATCGCTCAAAGCTCCCGTTGATCGTGACGACGCCGTTGGGATCTGGCATTTTCATCTGCAGTTAGGCGTAGTGGGGCACTGCCATGAACCTAGCGAATGCGACGCGCCCGAGGATGCAGTGGTATTGTGAGGGCCAGTCGACGACCTCAAAGTCAATGCGTTCGCGCCGGAAGTTCTTTGGCGTGCCGAAGATGACGTTGAGGTTGATTTTGCCCAGGGGGTATACGCCTTTCCCTGGGACGATGCCGTGGGACGTTGTGTCCGATGCCTCCAGGCAGGTTAGAGGGATTCTCATTGCTCGCAAGGTACTCGCGAATATGAGGTTGATGCCGCTTCTTCCATCCATGAAGACGCGACTCATGTCGAAGCCTCCAATTTGTGCCTCGAGTACGAGGGCACACTGACTTGGACGGGGTATCTGAGGCGGGTGGTCGTTCTTGTCGAAGGTGATGCATGACTCGCTTCCACTAAGGTACTCAGTGGTGGATGGTGGTGAGTGCGTGGCCAAGTTGACTTGGCGAGTGATGGCCCTCTGCACCCTGTTGGAGGGGCGTCCCTTTTGGATCATCATGGTGCCCATGCCCCGTGGGTACGGTTCGCCTCTGTGGTGCTGGTCCGGTGCGGCTCCGTTCGGAGGTGGCCCAGGTGGTGGTGGCGGTGCGCCATGTGCCACAGAGCCTGGAGCGGCTCCGTAGCCTCTTTCGACTACATTGCGGTTCATCCGAACCAATCCCTCGTGTAGCTTGAGGAACTCGCGGTAGTCCTTGAGGAGGTGGCTGGACTTTCTCTTGCCATCATGCTTGTCGATGTAGAAGTGTACCGTGCATGGCCCGGACAGTTTGTCCTCGATGGAGGTCGTGGGTGCCTCATCCGAGTGCGGCGTTGCCATACTTGTGTGGTTTTCCCGGAGTCGCGGTATCCGCCGCTACGGTATCCACTGTTGCGGTTATCGTCGCGTCTATCGGTGCAGCCGGCCACGACCATGTTGACGTCGTCACGGTCATCGTAGATGCGCATGCGATGCTTACCTCGACGATCGTGTCTGCGTTCGAGTTCTGCCTCCTCGTCGGAGTGAGCGCGATTCTTTACCAAATCTTCTCCATCGGCCCACCGATTCGCGATCTCCATCAGGTGGTCGATGGTTTGGGGCTTTGAGCGGCCTAGCTCCTCCCTGAGTTCTAGGCAGCGGACACCACCATTGAATGCATCAATCGCGTGGTCTTCCGAGATGTTCTCCACAGAGTTCTTGATGATGGACCACCTTTGGATGTAGGAACGCAGCGATTCGCCAGATCTTTGCTGGCAGCATCTCAGCTCTTCGATTGATGCGGGCCGCTTGTACGTGCCCTTAAAGTTGCGCACGAAGCTGTAAACCAGCTCATCCCAGCTGCGAATGGATCCGCGTGGGAGGTTATTGAGCCATGCTCGGGCGGCGCCCTGCAGCTATAGCTGCAAGCATTGCATGGCAGTGCTTCGACTGCCTCTGTGGAGTCTGACGGAGGAGATGTGGTCCTTCAGCCAGATCTTGGGGTCCTGTATACCGTCAAATTTTGGGTTCTCCGACGGGAGTTTAAACCCTTTAGGCATTCGCTTCTGCCTAATGGATCTGCTGAAGCATCTGGCGCCGCAGAGCTCCCCATCTTCTTCTTCCGTGTCAGTCGACTGAGCATGTCCTGCCCTTGATTTGTCGATCTTGCGCTGCGTAAGGTCGTCACACGCATCGTAGTCACGATCGTGTCGCCATGAGCGGCGGCGCCGAGACAAGTCATGACTGTCGTCGCTGGATGAGGGCGAGGAGTGGCGCTTTGCTAGCGCTTTTCCCTTTTTTGGGTCTGGTGTTGGCTCCTTGTCGAGGGCGGCCTCAATTAATCCCAAGCCCGCGATCGTAGATCGGTGCATGGCAGTTCGGGGATCTCCAGCTAGCGGCTGGTTATTGAGGAGGTACATGGTGGCTGCCGTCACCGCAGCCTGCGGCGTCCTGGGGACCACGTTGCCCCTCGTGTCGACTGTCATAGAGCCGAACTCGAGGACTTTTGCGGCTTCTATGCGTTCTTGCTCGGTAAGATGAGCCATCCATGATTGCCTCTTCTTGGCGAGGTACTCGTTGCCCCTTGAGGAGGATCCTCTGTAGGAGGAGAACCCAGCGCGACGAAGGCTCGATTCGTCCGCTGCCTTTTTACGCGCCTCAAGTTGCGCGATTTTTTGCAGTTGGCGCTTGAATTCTTCCTTCAGGAGCCAGTGGTAACCCATCAACAGTTCTTGTGGGGACCCAAAGGGTAGATGAGTGCCTCGTAATGCCTCGCGGCAACGATCCCACTCTTGCTCGTTGAGCTTGATTATGACCCGTTCGCCGGTTTGCTCATTGGTTATGCTGGGAGGTTCGACTGCTCCTCCATTGTTGACGAGGGCGCGATTGCCACCGTTACCGCCGTTGCCACCATTGCCACTATTACCGGCGTTGGGTGGATCGGTGCCATTGCCAGTGTTTCCACCGTTGCCGCGATTGGCAGAGGTGTCGCCTGCGTTGATGACGGCGCACATGAAGTGATTGGGGAAGCTGTTGCTTCCACAACTCTCAGATCCGGAACCGTAGGTTCTATCTTCAGTGGCCATATCGCTCAGATCGGAATCGCGACTACTGTCGCTAACCGTATTTTCGACTGCCACCGGAGCGTTGAGCTCGCTGAGGGTGCCGATCGATGGAGGGAACCATGATGCTAGTGCAATCGCTGGTGCTGTCGGCTGATCAAGCATGCGAAGCGTGCCCATCTGACCAACTTGGAAGCGGAAGCTCCCAATCGCCAGGCTGATTCCGTCGCCCACGGACTCGAAGGCCGGGCGGGTGGCCGGCGTGTGGACGGTGAAGTCGAACGCGCCGAAGAGCTGGCGAATCTCCGTTGTTGCAGAGTTGTAGATCGTAGTTGATGGGGCCGAAGAAGCCGTAACATCAAGACTCCCAATTCCCACAGACGGCGCCAATTGACGAGGGTTTAACTCATCAATGCCCATTGTTATGGACTTGGGTTTTGGAGAAGGAGGGAGCGCTGGAGACATCTATCGGCTAGCAAACAAGCAAACAGGGGACAAAGATTTACCCAGGTTCAGGCCTCGTAGAGATCCCTACTCCTGCTTGTCTGCTCGTGGAATTATCGAAGGAATCGAAAGTTACAATGGTGCGCAGATATAACCTGGCGAGGTTTATGGAAACTAGGGTTGCGTGTGTCCTCCTCGCCGCCCCCTCCTAGCCTTTATATAGATAGGCTAGGTCTCGGGTAGCAGGTCGAGTCGGTTACAAGTTAGGGTTTTTCCCCTTAAAAATTTCTATCTTTAACTTCTTCTTGTTCTTCAAGCAATCGAGAGTCCATAGGCTACTCGAGTCCCTTGTTTGGGCCTTGGCGACACCATCGGCCTGTACGTATTTGGACCGTATATACCAAGCTCAAGTACCTGTAGGGTATACCCATGTCACTACTCATTGAAATAAACTAAGATTTAATATTCTCCAATTAAAATATGGGATCATGTGGACACATGTTATCACCACATATTCTAATACATGGGAATGTGGTTTAAAGTGTTGGTCACATTTCAATAAGTTTAGGTTTATTATTTAAATGATTTAAAGTGACTAGAAATGCCTATATAGCATTATTTTGGTACTAGTCCGAAGTCACTGCATGCAAACCTAAATATTATTACATATTCAGATAGATATTATCAAATGTGATTTTTGAGAGTTGGAATCAACTCAAAAGCTATTATGGTTGATTTTTGAAAAATGTTTGAATGTAGAAAAGTCTGTGTCTTGTTATTTTTGGTAGGTGAGATATCTAACTTCAATTGATTTAAATCCAACAGTCTTGGATAGAGATTTTAATTATCTTTCTAACAAAATTTGAATCATTCATTTTGGGGAAGTAGAACTCTCTGAATTGATTTTTAAACTAGTGGACAAAATTTAGTTTAAATATAAATAGAAAAACACTTATTTGAATTCTAGGGCCAGCGCGGGAAAGAAATTGGTCGGCCCACTGCGCACCGTGTAGTGCCCGGGCTGACTTAAGCGATGGCCCCACCCGTCAGTGGAATAGGTGTTCCCGAACAGGTATCGGAGGATTTTGACCGTAGGATTAGATCAGATCAACGTCTCACAGCCATCTTCCCCACTGGAACAGGACACGATGGGGAGGAACCCTAGCAAGGCAGTGAGGGTCGGGGGAGGCTTACGGAGCTCCGGCGAGGGTCGGTGAGGCGGGCAAATGGACGTGTCGAGGACGGCGGTTCTCCTAGTACCGGCGGCATCCCTAGAGATAGCTTGAATCGGTGGCACCCTTATCCTCCTTCTGCGGCGGTCTCCGGCAGAATTGGGGAGCTACGGGTAGCGGCTTGCTCTGGTGGGGCTCTAGAAGGTCTCTGCGGTGGAGTGGAGGGATATGGTGTGAAGAGTTGGTGCCAGGAGGCTCCCTTTTTATAGCGGGGCGAGGGGTGCATCACGGCATGGTCGGTGCTTGACGGGGTTGACGGCACATCGAGCTATTGGCATAGTTCTGGGGATTGGACGGTGGGTGATTCCCTGGCGATCATCACGGAGGTGCTCGGGCAGTGCAACGTGGTCGGGAGAAGTGGGCGTCACCGCGCGCACGCTGTCTCGGTCGACGGCGAATTTCGTGGTGTCCGGCGGCTACGGGGCACGGTCAAGGGAACAGGCATGTCCTTTGGTCTCCTGGGACACTGGTGATCATGTAGGCTGGCGGAGGGAGCGAGGCGAGGTTGGGTGGAGCGGGGACAGGTGTGAACGGCGGGTGTAGGCGTGGGCATGGCAGACAGGGCTCGGGCACGATGTTCCTGGCTTCTCCTCTCTCTGTCTTTGTCGGAAGTGGAGCACGGGCTCGGGCTGGCCTGAAGAGGGAAGTGGAGCACGGGCAACGTGCCAGACATGGTAGGCGAGGCTGGCAATGCTTGTGTCGTGCTGCCGATAATGGGGGTGATAAATCTACTTAGCCATGGTGGCCATGACCATTTGGTCGTGTGTACAATGGGTGGCCGTGCAGGTACAAGGTGGGAGGTGTACTAGGAGCACTTTGGTTGCAAAATGGGAGACCAGTTTGGCAAGAATCTTGCTCACTATAGTGTTTGTGGATTTTGCCAGATTTGTGCACAGAAGGTGTTTGACAAAATGGCCGAAAGAATTCAAATTTGAAATTTTTGAATGAAATTTTTTGAGTGATCTTCACTGATGCTTGGTAGTCTGTGGTTGCTTGGGATTGTCAAGGTGAACTCATTTGAGTGGTTCTTGAAAAAGTGGGATCTATGCACATACACTTGATTCCATTTTCAAATGCCATTTAAAATTAGTGTTTAAATGTTTTTGTAAGAATTCAAAGTGGGCCTTGGTAGATCTTTACTTGTACTAGCAAGGGGTGCAAAGAGTAAGAATTGTTTCTGTTTGAATTTGAATTCTAGGAACACCTAAAGTGGCCTAGTGGATTAAAATGGCAAAAGTGACAATTTGCATTTATTAATTCCATTTGATTTCTTTTTCTTTGGATTTGGTTTGGGAATGATCTAGATGATGTGGCATTCACCTTTGAATCATATTACAACCATTAGAACAAACAAACATGGCCATTCCAAACAATTCTATCTTAATGCAAAAACACATGCATTCATATTTATTTTTAATAAAAAAAAGTTTTTGTTAACCCTAAATTGGGTGATTTGGATGTTACAAACCTTCCCCCCTTAAACAAAATCTCGTCCCGAGATTTAAGCAAGAAAACTAGGAACTAAAGAGATTGGGAAACTCAGTCCTAATGTAATCTTATCGCTCCCAAGTAGCTTCTTCTTCGGTGTGGTTGCTCCATTGGATCTTGAGAAACTTGATACTCCGGGTCCTGGTGGTTCTGCAAGCTTCTTTCAAGATACGGATGGGCACTTCACAATACGTTAGATCCTTGTTGATATCAATGGCTCGGTGATTGATGTTCTTGAACACTTTGGTCTTCTGCGGAACTTCCAAGCACTTGCGAAGTAACGAGATATGAAACACATCATGGATGGCTGGCATCTCCTCTGGCATTTCTAGTTGATACGATTCTTCTCCTCGACAATTTAGAATCTTGAAGGGTCCAATATATCTAGGGGCTAACTTTCGTTTTAGACTAAAGCGTTGCGTTCCCTTCAATGGCGAAACCTTGAGATACAAAAAATCTCCAACATTGAAAGTCAGGTCTCTACGTCTCTTGTCGGCATAACTCTTCTGTCTGGATTGGGCGGTCTTGAGGTGCTCACAGACTTTGTGAACCTTCTCTTTGGCTTCTCTTAGGATGTCGGGTCCAAAAATCTGACTCTCTCCTACTTGTGACCAATTCAGAGGGGTACGACACTTTCTTCCATATAAGAACTCAAATGGGGCCATTTGCAAACTGGCTTGATAACTGTTGTTGTAGGAGAATTCTGCGAAAGGCAGACAATCTTCCCATTTTGATCCATACTCTAACACACAAGCTCTCAACATATCTTCTAGGATTTTGTTGACTCTTTCAGTCTGTCCATCGGTCTGCGGGTGATAAGTTGTGCTGAAATTCAACTTGGTTCCCAATCCTTCTTGGACTTTCTGCCAAAATCTCGAGGTAAATTGGGTTCCTCGATCCGATACTATGGTCTTGGGGGTTCCATGAAAACTGACAATTTAGCAATGTACAACTCTGCTATCTTAGAAATCTGGTAGGTTATCTTGATAGGTATAAAATGGGCTACCTTGGACAGTCTATCAACGATGACCCAGATTGAGTCATTTCCCCTACAAGAGGTAGGGAAACCGGTGATAAAGTCCATTCCGACGGAATCCCATTTCCATTCCGCAATCTGCAATGGTTGCAACAATCCTGCGGGTCTCGGATGTTCCACTTTGACTCTCTAACAGATATCACACTTGGTGATGTAGCTTCCGATTTCTCTCTTCATCTTGTGCTAGCAAAATTGCTCCTTCAAATCCTGATACATCTTCGTTCCTTCGGGGTGGATAGAATAAAGAGTATCATGAGCTTCCTGCATGATAACTTTCTTCAGCTCCAAACCTGCTGGCACACAGATACGTCCTTTGTACCACAGAACTCCTTCTTCATCTTCGGTGAATCTAGGTACCTTTCCTATACCAATACGACGCTTGATTCCATCGATGCTTGCATTTCCCTTCTGGGCTTCCTTGATTTGACTGATCAAAGTGGGTTGAAGTTCAATGCTAGCTAAAAATCCTTTGCTAACTAGTTCAGTTCTAAACTGCTCCAACTCCTCATGCAAACTTGCTTGCTTCTCCTTGATCATGGTGTTTAACCTACATGGCAATCTGCTAAGAGAATCCGCTACCACATTGGCTTTGCCGGGGTGATAGTGAATGTCAAGGTCATAATCCTTGATTAACTCTATCCATCTCCTTTGCCTCATATTTAGCTCCTTTTGAGTGAAAATATACTTCAAGCTCTTGTGATCTGAGTAAATATCACAACGGTTACCCATAAGGTAATGACACCATGTCTTCAAGGCTAAAACTACAGCTGCTAGTTCAAGATCATGGGTAGGGTAGTTTTGCTCATGCTGCTTCAGTTGTCTTAACAAATATGCTATGACTTTGCCTTCTTGCTGTAGGGGTTCCGCGTATGAAAACAATAAAATTTTACTCTACGCCCCTGAACCCCTGAAGCTGCCAGGACCTATCTATTAGTAATACAATAACGGGAGGGGCTTTTCGCGAACTTACCCTTGAAGACTGAAAAGCGTTGTCAATGCTCAGGAGAGCGTGGTTGATGTAGACGAGCCGAAGCAGACCTCAAGGTCGTGATGAAGTCCTTGCGCTCCTTATGGCTCCAATGACTTGAGTGCCTCAAGTGCGACACCTCGCGGGAGTTACACACATCTGGTGCCTGACGATGACTCCCGCTTCCCCGATCCAGCAGCAGTTGCGGAAGTAGAGCTCCCGGATCCGAATCCTGCAGCACGACGGCGCTCCGCGGTGAAGATGTCTCTCGCTCGCGCAGTCCATACTTTGGACCACAGTCACGAGAGAGAGAGGGGGAGAGAGAAAATATCAATTAGAGGTCCTCCCAAAAGTGGGGAGACCTTTATTGATTATTGGTGTATTTTTCTAGGCCAAATACCCCACTATATATAGGGGGAGGGGAGGTACTACCTCCCTCAAAGTCCCGGGGTGGGACTAAAGGAGAGGAGGGGGGAGGAGGTGACCGCCAGCCACCTAGTGGGCCCCGCGCGGGGGGGCTAGGCCTAGCCGGCCTCCCCCTTGCCCCTTCTCCCTCTCTCCTTTCCCTAATGGGTCCTCTCCCTCCGGAAATTGGACCATTAAGCCTTTTTGACCTTTAATTGATTTTCTCTTTATTAAATAATTATGAATAAATGATTAAATGAATATTAAACATTCATTCACATATTATTCAACCTCCGTGGCTATGGAACACCTTCCACCTCCACTCCGGACATCCTCCGGACTTACCGAAACCCTTCCGGTTTTCTCCCTTCTTTTCTTCGGTGATTCTACTGATCCTAGAAACACTCTCTAAGCATCATCAAGCCCTTAAGAGTGATACCCCATGGTTCAGGAACACTCCAGACATGGTCGCGACACTCCCGCCCCAATGATCGACAGAGGTGAAATGGATCGTATGGGCACCTAGAGGGGGGGGGGGTGAATAGGTGCTACACTAATTTTTAATTCTTTTTCAATTTTAGGCTTAGCACAACGGGTAAATTCTCTAGATAAACTATTAGGTGAAATTTCCCTATATGCAACCCTATTTACTAGCGAGTAAAGAGCGAGTGGAAGAGGAACTGGTAAACCGAAGTGAAGCACACGGAGACACAGGATTTGTTTGACCGCAGTTCCTTCCTTGTTAAGGGAATTACGTCTGCGTTGGAGGGGTGGGCGGTACTAAGACCACCACGCCACAAAAGGCCTCACCCTGTTCTTCGATGGATCTCGCCACCAAAGGCCTGATCCACCTTTCCACTATAGGTACCCTTCGAGGCGGGCACCGGCGCCTTTACATAACTAGCGGGGCAACAACTCCACAACAACTTGGAGGCTCCTGGAATGACAACAAGCTGCCACAAGAACAAAGTTATCAAATACAATAAACAAGATCTAGGTATTGACAAGAATACTAGATCAGGGATTTCTCCAAGTGAATGGAGAGGAGTTGAAGTGCTTGATTCTTGATGATGATGATGAACTTCTCCTCCTTCAATTCCCCCAAAGATCAAGACCTTCGGGTGGTTGAAGTGGGAGATCGAGAATGAGAGCTCTTGCACAATGTCTGGACAATTTCGAATGAATCAAGAGTTCTAAACGTTGGAGGAGAAGGTGTATTTATACCCTCTTTAGAAACCAGCCGTTGGAAACTTTGGGGGCCGGATTATCCGGCCCAAGTGAGGGCCGGATTATCCGGTCTGGGGAAAACACCGCCCCAGACTCGGAATATCCGGCAGATAATCCGCCCCTTATCAGAGCGTCGCGCCGAGCTTGCCCTTGATCAACTTCTGGGGGCCGGATTATCCGGTCCTATGCGAGGGCCGAATTATCCGGCCTGGGGAGGAAAAACCGCCCCAGTTTGCATTTTCCGGGAGAAAATCCGACCGGATATCGAGCGACACGCCTTGGCTCCTTTTGCTCGAAAACTAGGGGCCGGATTATCCGGCCCATGCGACAGCCGGATTATCTGGCCTGGGGAGGCAAAACCGCCCCAGTTCGGATTTTCTGGGAGAAAATCCAACCGGATACCGAGCGACGTGCCTTGGCTTCCTTTAAGCGATGAGGTAGGCCAGATTATCCGGCCCTTGGTGGGGTGGATTATCCGGCCCCCCTCAAAGCTTCCTGCACACTTAGCGCACATGAATAGTCTCCATAGTATTGATATCTAACACGCAAAACATAAGAAAACATGAAATGTTCTTTCAATCTCCCCCTTTGTGGTGTTAGATGACAATACCAGGATTTGCAAGAGAAATTCAGAAGACAAACAGTAATACCTTATGAAAGAGACTCCTCCTCAATGTGTGCATAATAGGGTTTTGCATTGGAATACAAATGCACACAAATAGGTGAATCTATTCCATAGACATATGAGCAACAAAAACATACACCGAGGTAGAGAGAAGGCATCCTTGACATAAGTCACAATTATTACCGGATAACCAATATGAGCGCCATCCGTGATAAACCTCCAGCAATAGGATATGAATAGATAGATCCATGAGCATAATCCATGATGTGAAATCCATAGGCATAATCCAGACAACCACATAAAGTCTCAAATAACCACAAATCACAAATTTAAAGTTCAACGCTAAATGGGCATAAGCAAGAAAATGACAAATAGAAAAGTGCTAGTGCTTATGCCAGATCCATGCAAATCCACGGACAACCTAATAAAACTACTTCTCCCCTTTTGGCATCGAGACACCAAAAAGGGAGAAGAGCGATGCTAGCGCCCCACGGGATCACTCGTAGTCCTCGTCCTCGTCCTCTTCCTCGTCTTCATTCTCATCCTCATCCTCATCCTCATCTTCAAGCTCCTCAGTATCACCTTCCTCATCTTCATCATCAGCAGCAGGCGTAGAGGGGAACACGTGACGCTCTAGCTCACCATAGTTCAACCCAGAGGAAGAGTTCCACCGAGCATACGGACTGGGAGTTGTAGGAGACGGAGGAGCACCCGAAGCGCCGTACACATGGTGGAGAATGAGTTGCTGGGAGTGAGCCAACTCATGGCGCTGCTTGTATGCCTCGTACTGACCCTTGCGCATGTCCATGCCCATGTAGAGAATGGTACGCTGGAACCAGTTCAGCTGCTTGATCTCACGGGCCACGGGAGGCACAGGGGGGCTGCGAGCATCCCTCATGAGACCCTCATGAGCAGAGGAGGGGTGAGAGGTCTTCCGAACCTTGGTGTAGATCTTCTTGGCCTTGTGCACCGAGTCGATGTGGAACTCCTCAGCATTAAGCAGGTGACGAATGAGCATCATAATGTAGGGTGCATAGGGAATGGACAGACGGTTGAACATAACATCACACAACTCATGGTAAATGAAGTCCATGACATCCAGCCTGTACTGCACTGACTCGTCCTTGCAAGAGGCAACCTCATGAGAAAATTGAAGTAGCTGAACAAGGTGACCACAGATGCTGTCATTGTTGCCCCCACTCGGAGTAATGGAGTCACGGAAGAGACTCGCTAAGGCAGCATAGATGGGAGCAAGACCAGCCAGAGTGCCCACAATGCCATTGTCCATAGTGCAAGGGGAGAGAGCTGCATCTTTGTTGGGCTTTAGCTGGGTGATGATGCGGTGGCCAGTGGATCTATCCCTGTTGCGGAAAGAGTACCCAAGAACCTTAGCAAACACGTGAAAATCAGCAGTCATAGGCCTATCATGAGTCATCCACTTCATAGTGCGACGCTCATCCCCACAAATAACCAAAGTGGAGAAGAACCGCTTCACCACCTTAGAGTCAAAGGAGCACTGGATAGACATAAGATGGTGCAGCCCCATCCTCTCAGCCACAAACATTGCATCCACAAGATGAGCCTTCTCCAAAGCATTAGCAAGTACCAGTGGGTGCATAGGCCTAATGTTCAGCCTGGCATATATATCTTCATAGATCCCCTTCTGTTCTACACACTAAAAACGAGTATCCCCCAGCTCATCATCACGAGGTGAAGGGTAACGGGTAGGCTACACTAGTGTAAAATCAAAAATTTCTACCGCGTCAACCAGGAATACTATGGTCATAGATCACGGGATTACCGCTAGACGCGCAGGTGCGGAACTCGATGAAGCACGTTGCGGCAGTGTAGATGTTCTACGTCTCCTCCTCGTCCTCGTCCCACGAGCAGCTCCCCTTTGCGCGGCTCGTCCAAGTGCTACAGATGCAGCACCTCCGAGGTATCCACACGTCCGGAGTGGAAGTCGTCACACGCCAGACTGCTAGGTCTGCGCGTGCAACACAGGCGGAAGAGGAGTGGCGGCTGGGTGGAATGCTCTCTCCTTTTCAGCTCGCCTTACTCCCTCTTATATAGGCATCCCTGGTGGGCTTCTACATTAGCAGCCCATTAGCAGCCTAAGCCTGGTCTAATTCGGATCCAATCCTCATTAGGCTTCCAGCCCCTAAAGTGTGTGACCCTATAGGTTCATACACGTATAGACATGACGCGAGTACACTTACTCCGTCAATAGTTGGTAGCGGCCTCTAGCAAGACGTGCCAACTCCTAAACGCATATAAAGATCATTCGGACGAACCATCACAAGGTTGAGTACATGTCTTTCCCTTTGCCTCACGATATTTGGTCTAGCTCTAAGCTGACCTCTCTTTCTCGATACTGTGATTCAGAATCCCTTTACTAGGTTAACTCTTAACCATATGTAGCACGGCCATGCATTTCTGGATCCGATCACTCGAGGGGCCCAGAGATATCTCTCTCAAGTAGAGAGGGGCAAATCCCATCTTTATTGACCGATGCCTTGCAGCATGTATCAGGACAAACCCGAAAGCTACCTTTATAACTACCCAGTTACGGAGTAGTGTTTGATAGCCCCAAAGTAGGTCGATCCACATCTCAAGTACATGCGACAATCTCAGGTCTAAGGACAAAACGTTCACGATGTGTAGAGAGAGCTGCAAGTATTATTGCTAGTCTCATGTTGGGTCAGTCCAACCCCATGTTCATAACATGTGTCCACATCATTGGTTTGACATCTCCATGTCAATGACTTGCGAAACATAGTCATTAACCAATCGATGTGCTAGTCTAATATTCACGTGTGTCCTCGCATGAACTCCGACTAGGGACAATTATTAGATAACCATACAAGTAAAGAGTTTCACAAACAATTCACATAATTGCCAATCAATACAAGTTGCCTGGTATATGGATATTCAAGGAACATTATAATAACTCATGGATACACATGAAATACAATCATCTCTATGATTGCCTCTAGGGCATATTTCCTTCAGTCTCCCACTTGCACTAGAGTCAATCTAGAGAGTATCTAATACCTATTGCTCTTGTGTGCGCTTCATGCGCAGGCTGCGGGAGTGGCTTAGTCAAGGGATCAGCAACATTTGAGTCCGTATGTATTTTGCATAACATGACACTACCTTCATCAATGAACTCACGAATCAGATGGTAGCGCATGCGAATATGTTTGTTCTTCTGGTGCTGTCTAGGTTCTTTGGCTTGTGCAATAGCACCATTGTTGTCACAATAAACGTCCAAGGGATTGGACGAGCCCTGAACCACACCAAGAGCGATCAGGAAATTCCTAATCCAAACAGCTTCCTTTGCAGCCTCCGAGGCAGCAATATATTCAGCTTCTGTTGAAGAGGAGGCCACTGTATCTTGCTTGGAACTTTTCCAGCTCACAGCACCACCATTCATGACAAACACATAACCTGATTGCGATTTCGAGTCGTCTGAGTCATTAAGGTAACTCGCATCTGTGTAACCCTTTACACTGAGTTCAACCTCACCTCCATAAACTAGGAACATATCCTTAGTCCTTCTCAAGTACTTAAGGATATTCTTTACCGCTGTCCAGTGAATCTCACCTGGATCAGCCTGGTATCTGCTCGTAACACTTAGAGCATAGGAAACATCTAGGCGAGTACATGTCATTGCATACATGATGGATCCAATAGCCGAAGCATATGGAACCCTACTCATGCGTTCTCGCTCATCAGTGGTCGAAGGACACTGAGTCTTGCTGAGTTTAATGCCGTGAGACATGGGCAAGAACCCCTTCTTAGCCTCTTCCATGCTGAACCGTTTCAACACTTTGTCAATGTACGTACTCTGGCTTAATCCAATTAGCCTCCTTGATCTATCTCTATAGATCTTGATACCCAGAATATATGCCGCTTCTCCCAAGTCCTTCATAGAAAAACTATTTTTCAATGAGGTCTTAACAGACTCGAGCATAGGAATGTCATTTCCAATCAATAATATGTCATCCACATATAAGATTAGAAACACAAGTGATTTCCCATTTTCTTTCTTATACACACAAGGTTCTTGTTCGTTTTTGGTGAAGCCAAACTCCTTTACAACTTCATCAAATCGAATGTTCCAACTCCGAGATGCTTGCTTCAGCCCATAAATAGACTTTTGAAGTTTGCATACCTTTCCAGCATTGTTTGGATCGACAAAACCTTCGGGCTGCATCATATACACGTCCTCAGAAAGGATTCCATTTAAGAAAGCCGTCTTGACGTCCATCTGCCATATCTCATAATCGAAATGTGCAGCAATGGCTAGAATGATCCGTATAGATTTAAGCATCGCTACGGGCGAGAAAGTCTCGTCGTAGTCAACTCCTTGAACTTGTCGAAAACCTTTTGCAACAAGTCGAGCTTTATGGATGTGAACATTTCCATCCATATCAATCTTCTTCTTATAGATCCACTTGCACTCGATGGCTTTAAAACCATCAGGCAGGTCAACCAAGTTCCAAACTTGATTGTATCCCATGGACTCTATCTCGGATCTCATGGCAATCAGCCATTTCTCAGAGTCTGGGTCCACCATCGCTTCTGCATAGGTCGCAGGCTCATCATTGTCTAACAATAATAATTCTCGCGCTTCGCGGAGCCTCGCCGACCTTCGTGGTTGTGGTGCTTCTATTGCCACGGGTTCCTCAACTTGTTCTGCTACAATAGCATCACTCGTAGAAGCATCCCCGACTGGCTCATCTTGAACTTCTTCAAGTCGCACCGACCTTCCACTCGTTCCCTTTGTGAGAAACTCTTTCTCTAGGAAAACACCGCTACGAGCGACAAACACTTTGCCCTCTTCTCGGTTGTAGAAGTAATACCCTAAGGTTTCCCTTGGGTATCCCACAAAAATGCACTTATCCGATTTGGGTGTTAGCTTATCCGACTGAAGTCGCTTGACAAATGCATCACAACCCCAAATCTTTAGAAAAGACAAACTGGGATTCTTTCCAGTCCACATCTCATATGGTGTCTTAACTACGGATTTAGATGGTACCCTATTTAGTGTGAAAGCTGCTGTTTCTAGCGCGTAACCCCAAAATGATAATGGTAAATCCGACTGGCTCATCATCGATCGAACCATGTCCAACAAAGTTCGATTACGCCGTTCAGAGACCCCGTTTCTTTGAGGCGTTCCGGGCGGCGTGAGCTGTGGAACAATTCCGCAACTCTTAAGATGATTGCTAAACTCGTGACTCAAATATTCGCCTCCGCGATCAGATCGCAAGGCCTTTATTTTCTTGCCACGTTGATTCTCTACCTCATTTTGAAACTCTTTGAACTTTTCAAAAGTTTCAGACTTATGCTTCATCAAGTAGACATAGCCATATCTACTGAAATCATCAGTGAAAGTAATGAAGTAGTGATATCCTCCTCTGGCTGTCGTGCTCATTGGTCCACATACATCAGTATGTATGAGTTCCAACAAGTCTGTCGCTCTCTCGGGAAACCCCGTAAAAGGCGTCTTGGTCATCTTTCCAAGTAAACAAGCTTGACATGTCTCGTATGATTCAAAATCAAACGAAGTTAGAAGACCATCACCATGGAGCTTCTTCATGCGCTTTTCACTTATATGCCCCAAACGACAATGCCATAGATAGGTAGGACTCAAATCATTTGGCCGAAGCCTTTTAGCACTAACATTGTAAACACATGCATTATCAAGATTTAAAATAAATAACCCATTCAAAATGGGAGCATCAGCCACAAACATAGCATTCTTAGAGATTACACAACCATTGTTTGTACTCGCGAATGAATAACCATCCCTCATCAAACATGAAGGTGATAAAATGTTTCGACCCATACTAGGAATGTAATAACAATTATTCAACTCCATGATAAATCCTGACGGAAGGTGAAGTTGCATGACGCCGACGAACAATGCAGCAACCCTTGCTTTATTTCCGACGCGAAAATCCACTTCGCCTTTTTGCACTTCTCTAGTCCTTATTAGCCCCTGCATCGAATTGCAAATATGAGCAACCGATCCGGTATCAAATACCCAAGAGTTAACATAAGAATCTGCGAGAAAAATGTCCACAACATTTACAACAAGTGTACCTGAGTGGGAAGTACTCTTACTTCCATTTTTCTTCAAAGAAGCCTGGTACTTGCTGCAGTTTCTCTTCCAGTGGCCATATTCGTGACAAAAGAAACACTCAGTGTCTCCTGCAGGACCAGCCTTTTGCTTGGGTGCAGGGTTTGGCTTAGGGATCGTATCCTTAGCCTTGCCCTTCTTCTTCTGCCAAGAAGTGCCCTTTTTCTTGAAGCTAGGCTTGTTCTGCACAGCCATCACATGGCTATGCCCTGCACACTTCTTAATGTCACATTCTGCTGTTTTTAGCATCCCACATAATTCATTAAGGCCCCTCTCCACCCCATGCATATGGTAGTTCGAAATGAAATGCCCATAGCTAGATGGAAGAGATGCCAAAATGAAGTCAGTGGCCAACTCTTGGCCTAATGGAAAACCAAGCTTTTCCAAAGTCTGACTGTAACCAACCATTTTGATCACATGGGGGCCTACAGCTGCTCCCTCTGCCAGCTTGCATTCCACAAAGGACTTAGCGACATTGTACCTCTCAGTCCTAGCCTGAGTCTGGAACATGTCCTTAAGCGCAACGATCATATCGTACGCTTCCTGATCCTCAAACTGTTTTTGAAGATCAGGTTCCATGCATGCAAGCATAAGACAACTGACCTCAAGAGATTCATCACATGCTTTCTTGTAGGCATTCTTAAGGGTAGCAGTTGCATTATCAGCAGGTTCATCCGGGATTGGGGTATCCAGAACAGTTTCCTTTTTCTCAGCCCTGAGAACAATTCTCAGGTTACGGACCCAGTCCGAATAGTTTGTTCCATTTAGTTTATCCTTTTCAAGAATCGAACACAAAGCAAAAGGTGATGAATTGTTCGGTGCCATTGATCTACAACAAAAAATATGCAAAATACTAAGCCATGTAACCATGAAAGAGTAAAACATATTAAACAATTTAATAGCATATACTCCCACTTAAATCAACATCCCTCTATTGATACTAAGTGATTCAAGATCCACAATTAACAAGTCGACTAGTGAGCTTTAGCATCACTGCTAGAAGACAAGGTAAATCGGTAAGCAACCTTTGCTAATCATATCACATATGACTCTTGTTGTTGGGTGACATCTCTATGTCAAACCTAGGCGCCCAACCTTTATGCCCCAAGGTCCTTAACTGTTAAGATGACCTTGTTAAGCTCACCAACCCTTATGCGTGTAGGTATCCGATACAAACCCATCCAGCCAAGGAAAACCGTGGCACCCTAATTTCATAGACCCACCAACGATTGTACAGGGCATAGGATGGTGCAAGGTTTGGTTGGGAGGGCATGGTTTAACTTAAACTTTGTGAGGGATCGTTCTACTTCTATCATCTAAGCATGCATAGTAGTAAAACGTATAAGAATAGCATTCACATAGATGTGATACAGTATGGCCCATTTTCTCATGATGATCTCCATCGCCATAGAACCTGTCCACCATGATGATCTCCATCTTCATGCTCTATGCGAGCCATCCTCCAAGTGATGAGTTCTCCAAGAACTAATACAAGCTATTACTCCTAACATCTAGTAATCAAAATTACATGTTATTGGGATCATCACAAGTTGGCACGCAGGCCATTACAATAATTGACAACACATATGGCTCCAGCCGTGTTGCCCAACTCACGACACGCAGGTCATGAAAAAATACATACATGCATCACATACATTTTTTTGGGCCATACTGATCACATAAATCCTGCAAAAACAAGTTGTGCATAGAATCGCATTCTACCGGATCATGTGAAATCGTACCACCTATGAACCTTAACGAGATACAAAAAGGGGGCTACGACTAAGGGGGGTCTAGGGGGTCTCCCCCTGCGGGGTTCGTGAAAAATGAGAGATCAAATCTATACAATTTTCTTTAAGGATTTTGATCGGCAAATCCAATTTACCATAAACCGACCATAGTTCCGATTTGACCAAACTCCTTTGATCACGGTACGTCGATTCAGATCTAATTCCCGATTCGATCAATCATATTGATCTTCGCGTGATTCAGAAGGATTTATGTGTCACTGTCTACCCCGATGGCGGAAACCGACCGGTAGGGGTAAGTCGTTCGACGACCTTAGAATCACGATCACGGAAAGTAAGATCATAGATCAATCCAGAAACACCGCCATACAAACGATCATATCATTCATATCAATCTACATATCACCATATGCAAACTTCCCGAACCTATGACTGAATAGCATCGGCTCTGATACCACTGAAGGGTAACGGGTAGGCTACACTAGTGTAAAATCAAAAATTTCTACCGCGTCAACCAGGAATACTATGGTCATAGATCACGGGATTACCGCTAGACGCGCAGGTGCGGAACTCGATGAAGCACGTTGCGGCAGTGTAGATGTTCTACGTCTCCTCCTCGTCCTCGTCCCACGAGCAGCTCCCCTTTGCGCGGCTCGTCCAAGTGCTACAGATGCAGCACCTCCGAGGTATCCACACGTCCGGAGTGGAAGTCGTCACACGCCAGACTGCTAGGTCTGCGCGTGCAACACAGGCGGAAGAGGAGTGGCGGCTGGGTGGAATGCTCTCTCCTTTTCAGCTCGCCTTACTCCCTCTTATATAGGCATCCCTGGTGGGCTTCTACATTAGCAGCCCATTAGCAGCCTAAGCCTGGTCTAATTCGGATCCAATCCTCATTAGGCTTCCAGCCCCTAAAGTGTGTGACCCTATAGGTTCATACACGTATAGACATGACGCGAGTACACTTACTCCGTCAATAGTTGGTAGCGGCCTCTAGCAAGACGTGCCAACTCCTAAACGCATATAAAGATCATTCGGACGAACCATCACAAGGTTGAGTACATGTCTTTCCCTTTGCCTCACGATATTTGGTCTAGCTCTAAGCTGACCTCTCTTTCTCGATACTGTGATTCAGAATCCCTTTACTAGGTTAACTCTTAACCATATGTAGCACGGCCATGCATTTCTGGATCCGATCACTCGAGGGGCCCAGAGATATCTCTCTCAAGTAGAGAGGGGCAAATCCCATCTTTATTGACCGATGCCTTGCAGCATGTATCAGGACAAACCCGAAAGCTACCTTTATAACTACCCAGTTACGGAGTAGTGTTTGATAGCCCCAAAGTAGGTCGATCCACATCTCAAGTACATGCGACAATCTCAGGTCTAAGGACAAAACGTTCACGATGTGTAGAGAGAGCTGCAAGTATTATTGCTAGTCTCATGTTGGGTCAGTCCAACCCCATGTTCATAACATGTGTCCACATCATTGGTTTGACATCTCCATGTCAATGACTTGCGAAACATAGTCATTAACCAATCGATGTGCTAGTCTAATATTCACGTGTGTCCTCGCATGAACTCCGACTAGGGACAATTATTAGATAACCATACAAGTAAAGAGTTTCACAAACAATTCACATAATTGCCAATCAATACAAGTTGCCTGGTATATGGATATTCAAGGAACATTATAATAACTCATGGATACACATGAAATACAATCATCTCTATGATTGCCTCTAGGGCATATTTCCTTCACGAGGTAGCTCAGCAAACAAGTCATGGTGACGGATGGCGGAGTAGGAGACCGCATCCAAAGTCCTGTAGTTGATCTTGGGCTCCTTGCCCTTCCTCTTGGACACCCCCTTCCTAGTCCTCTTTGCTTGTTCAGCCATGTGCTTCTCTTCATTCTTCCTTCTCCTCAATTCAACTTCGTCCACTAAGTTACCCTGTCCGTCGTCCCGAAAGTGTTTGGCGCGAGGACAACGCTTGTAGGTCTTGGGAACACCGGAACCACCTGTCAGGAGAATAAGGGCGATAGCAAGGGGATAAGCATACACACAAGTCCAGGAGAGAGCATGGAAAAAGTAGTCAAAAAGTTCATAGGACAAAACTACTCAATGCATACTCCATAGTGAAACTGAACCAGAATCGAATCTGTCAGGCCAGATTATCCGGCCTAGCCAAGGGCGGATAATCTGTCCCTGGCAGAAATTTTCGATTTCACCTAGATTGAATGCAAAAAAGTAGATCGGGCCTAGAAACTGTAAGACTACGATTTCTATGCGAAAACACATCCTTCTAGACAAGGTTCCACCCAACAAGTTACACATCTAGCCAAAGATGGGGAGAAAGGGAGTTACCCTCACTCATTGGAGGAAGAACGCGGAGGAGAAGGTACCCGGAGGCGCGGAGAAGAAGGTCCGGGGAGGCCCGGAAAATCCGGTGGCCGGAGAGGCTCCAGGGAGGGTGGGGGACGGCAGGCGGTGCCTGAGGAGGAGGAAAGGATTGGGGGAGAAGTGCTGCTCATTATGAGCCCTTCCCCCGAGCCCTGCCCTTTAAGATGAAATCCGCCAGGGCCGGATTATCCGGCCTCAAATCTAGGACTCTGTTACACACAGAACCAGGCCCGCGCGTCCCCAAACAACACCCCCACAAGGTGTACAAGGGACTTGTGTGCTAGAATAGATGGCTTAGGGGTAGGGGAAGGCTTAGGATTAAGAGAGCCAAACTGAGATGGTACTAGACACTCAAACTTGCAAAATCCAAATCAAATAAAAGCCAATATTGAGTATGATCCCCATAAGAACATGAGAGAGCAAAGAACAACCAAAAAGAGCCGATTCTCCTCAAGGGAGAGGGCGGTGGCCGAGGCCACCTTGTTGGAGTGCATGGTGTGACACCGCGAAGATATATCTTGGGTTCACGACCAATACTCATCAATAAGCTCACATATCACAAAATGATATTAAGAGAAATAATTTATCTTGCTTTTGGCATTATGGGGGGAGGGTTAGCCCAATGAGTTAGGACCACACTCCCCCTATATCCATGCCCACACCTAGACCAAAGAAGGATTGAGATGTACGAGTGAGTGCATGGGTAATCAAGACAAGCTCCTGGAATCAATGATATTTAGCTCATTCCTCAAATAGCAGAATCTTGCTTCATCAAGTGGCTTTGTAAAAATATCCGCAAGTTGGTTCTTCGTGCTCACAAAGGATAGATCAATATCGCCGCGAGCAACATGGTCTCGAATAAAATGATTCCAAATCTCTATATGCTTCGTCCTTGTGTGCTGAACAGGATTGTACGCAATTTTGATTGCACTTTCATTATCACATAAAAGAGGCACTTTGTCACAATTGACACCGTATTCCTTTAAAGTTTGCATCATCCACAATAATTGGGTGCAAGCGCTGGCAGCAACAACATATTCAGCTTCGGCGGTGGAGAGAGATATACAATTCTGCTTTTTAGAGGACCAACAAAGGAGAGATCTTCCCAAGAATTGACAAGCTCCAGAAGTGGATTTCCGATCATCCTTATCACCAGCCCAATCTGAGTCAGTATAACCACATAACGAGAAATTGGAGCCCTTGGGATACTAGAGACCAAAGTTAGGGGAATGAACCAAATATCGAAAGATCGTCTTGACCGCCACTAAGTGGCTTTCTTTAGGAGCTGCTTGATACCTTGCACACACCCCCACACTCAACACTATATCGGGTCTAGATGCGCAGAGGTAAAGAAGAGAACCGATCATGGACCGGTATACCTTTTGGTCCACATCTTTACCATGTGGGTTAAGTTCAAGATGACATTTTGTTTGTATCGGAGTGGCAACACCATTTAGATCCGTCATCTTGAATCTCTTGAGCATGTCTTGGATGTACTTTGCTTGATTAATAAAGGTTCCTTCTCTAAGTTGCTTGATCTCGAATCCAAGAAAGAACCATAATTCCCCCATCATAGACATCTCAAACCTGTCAGTCATAAGCTTCGAAAATTCATCATTAAAAGCTTTATTAGTAGAACCACAGATGATATCGTCTACATATAGTTGGCATACGAAGAGCTCCCCCTTAACCTTCTTAGTAAAAAGAGTGGGATCGATTTTCCCAACTTCGAAGCCACGATCTAACAAAAGCTCTTTAAGGTGCTCATACCATGCACATGGGGCTTGTTTAAGGCCATAGAGTGCCTTATCGAGTTTGTAGACATGGTTCGGAAAGTTAGGATCCTCAAACCCCGGAGGTTGCTTGACGTATACCAACTCATGTAGAGGACCGTTAAGGAAGGCACTCTTGACGTCCATTTGCTACAACTTAAAATTGTTATGGGCAGCATAAGCAGGAAGGATACAGATGGACTCAGGGCGAGCCACTGGAGCATAGGTCTCGCCGAAGTCAATGCCCTCAACTTGGGAGTAACCTTGTGCCACAAGTCTTGCCTTGTTCCTCACAACAATGCCATTCTCGTCTTGCTTGTTTTTGAAAATCCACTTGGTGCCGATAACATTGCGACACTCTTTGGGTTTCTCCACGAGTTTCCGACTTTGTTGCGCTCAAAATTATTCAATTCTTCATGCATAGCAACAACCCAGTCTGGGTCTTCAAGAGCTTCAAAGACCTTCTTAGGTTCCACCATAGATATATGAGCTTGATGCTCACCAAAACTGGCCAATTCTCTTCTTGTAGAAACCCTTCGTCGAAGATCACCAACAACCTTGTCGAGAGTGTGACCCCTCAACTCAAGGTTTCGATCAGCTCGAGCCTTGCGACGAAGTTCAATAAGTTTGTTGTCTCTTGGAGGAGTAGACTTATCACTTGAGTCTTCATTGGAAGCATTTACTTGACCTTGATTAGGAACTGAAATATCAGCAGCAGGTGGTGATGACGCGTGCCCTTGAGGCGAGTCAGTAGCCGTAATAGGAGGCTGCTGAACTGGAGAGTCCGGGCCGGATAAACCGGCCAATGGAGAGGCCGGATAATCTAGCCTTGGAGTATTTGTGGCAGCATCATCAGGAAACCTGGGACAAGCTTGAACTGGCGAGGCCCCGAAAAATCTGGCCTGGAGCTTGCGTTGATATCTTCACCATCAGGAGCAAAATGGTCAGCTGGAGCAGGGTGGCCGAATAATCCGGTGTCCACTGGATAATCCGGCCTGGAGTTTTCTGGAACAGCTTGACCTTCAGCAGTTGATGGAGATGGTGTAGAATTTGCTCCCGTGGTGGGAACTTGTTGGGCATGTGTAGATGAGGGCTCTTCATGGGAAGAGCATTATCCTCCTCGATCCGCCACAAGGGGTTCCTCAATGGGGCGGAAAAATCCCACACCCATTCTTCTTATGGCATCTTGGGGTATTTCAACATCTGCATCACAAGCACCAACTTGCTCCGCACGGGAACCGTCATTTTACTCGAACACCACACTACAAGATTCTACAATAGTTCCGGAGAGCTTATTGTAGACTATATAAGTGTGGGATTCGGCACCATAACCAACAAAAATACCTTCTAAAGCTTTAGATTCAAACTTAGATAAACGAACTCCTTTGATAAGAAAGAAACACTTACACCCGAATACCCGAAAGTATGAGATATTTGGCTTGTTACCGGTAAGTATTTCATACGGAGTCTTGTCCAAGATCTTGCGGAGGTATAATCGGTTGGATGAATGACACGCACTAGAGATTGCTTCAGCCCAGAAGTTATATGGAGATTTAAATTCGGCCAACATTGATCTTGCCATATCCATTAGAGTTTGATTCTTCCTCTCGGCTACACCATTTTGTTGAGGGGCGTGTATGCAGCGGAATATTGATGTCTTATCCCCTCTTCACTTAGGAACTCATTTAAGGTGTAGTTCTTGAATTCAGAGCCGTTATCACTTCTTATAGCCAGAATTGGGACGTTGTGTTGACGTTGAACCTCGTTGGCGAAGTCGATGACAGTTTGTTGAGTCTCGCTCTTCAACTTGAAGAAATAAACCCAAGTGTATCTTGAGTAATCATCAACAATCACTAGACAATACTTCTTCCCACCGAGGCTTGCATGAGATGGAGGTCCGAAGAGGTCCACATGAAGGAGCTCCAAAACCCTTTTTGAAGAGATAATAGTTTTCCTTCGATGAGGTGAGTCATGCATTTTCCCTTCAACACACGCCCTGCAAACACGATCTTTGGCAAAGGAGACATTTTCTTTTAGTCCAAGAATGTGTCCACCCTTGTGGAGACTTTGCAAAGTTCTCATATTGACGTGGGCTAGTCGGCAATGCCATAGCCAACCCGCGTCAGCCTTTCTGAAAAGACACATCGGGCCTGTAGTGGTTTTCCCCGAAAAGTCCACCACGTACAGGTCGTTTTCGACATATCCCACAAAAGTGACTTTTAGAGACTTGCTCCACAAGAGTACCACCAAATCAGCATCAATATAAACTGCAAAGCCCATCTTACCAAGGGCGCGAACTGAAAGTAAGTTATAACCGAGGGTCTCAACAAGCATGACGTCCACGAGAGAGATATCGTGAGCCACCACAACTTTGCCGAGACCCAATACCTCAGATTTTGACTTGTCACCATAGGAGACAGTTATGTGATCATGGTTTGGCCACATCTCCGTGATGATCTCCTTGCTTCCGGTTATATGACTCGTGCAACTGCTATCGAGTACCCATTTAGAACCACCAGAAGCATAACCCTGCAAGAAAATTACTTCTTGGTTTTAGGTACCCATTTTTCAATGGGTCCTCTCATGTTAGTGACAAGGGTCTTGGGAACCCAAATAGACCAAGGAGTGTAACAGTCATAAGGCCCTACATAACTAGCATAAACATCACCATAATAATCGCAATATAGTTCAAAGTTAGGATTGTTGATCATTGCAAAACTATCATAATTAGTCTTGCATTGGTAATGTTGCTAGTCTTAGGTTGGGCAGAGTTGCTCTTCTTCTTCTTGTTGTTGTTTTTCTTGCTCTTTGTCTTGGGTATGTAACCAAGACCTTCTTTACTGTTGTTTGTCCTTTGCCTGCTCATTATCTCATCAATAACCCCTTTACCTTTGTGTTGAGAACTTCTTGCAAGGTCTTCTTTTCCAGAGGATGAAGTGGAGGTATTTGGCACATCATACCGTTTCAATTGAGTTTGGAGCTGGTCATGAGACTCATTTAAAGTAGAATGATCACTCTTCAATGCCTTGTGAGCACTTTCAAGATTATCAAACTTCTCCAAAAGTCTAGCATGAACAGCCCCAAAGTTAATCTTTTCTTTCTTTAGTTTCTTTACCTTGGCAAGAGCATGGTCACATTCTTTAATGAGCTGAGCTACAGCTTCTTCTTGTGACTCCTCAAAGGATTCGAGTCTTTCTTCCAAAGATACTCGAGCTTCCTCTTCCTCTTCCAAGGCATTCTTCAAAGAAGCTATCTCCAAGGCATCTTCTCTTTCAATTCTGCCCTTTTCTTCAAGAAGATCTTCGGCTTGAGCAAGTTGACTCATAAGAGCATCAAAATGAAGTTTGTGCTCACCTTGTAGGTTAGTGAAAAAGTATCCAAAGCAATAACTTATTCTTTCATTTTAAGACTGTCATGATCATCCATATCCAAAATTATGTTAGTATTAGGAAATGAAGAGCTAGAAGTTGATACCTCGGACCCTCTTTCCATTAGGCAAGTGGCGTTGTTGTTGATGACGTTCTCGTTTGGCGAGTCGAAGAGAGATGAGGGAGTCGACGTGGTGGCTATAGCAGCCACCTCGCGGGAACTATCATCATCCTCTCCATCTTCACTTGCGGAGGAGTATTCCTCTTGAGCTACCAAGACAATCTTGGGTTGCTTCTTGAAAGGGCCATTCTTCTTAATAAATGGCTTCTTCTTAGGTGCTTTAGATTTCTCTTTAAGAATAAGCCTGCCACCATTGTCTTCTCTATTTTGATATGGACACTCGGCTACAAAGTGCATTCTATCTCCACAGTTGAAGCAAGTTCTCAATCTTGGGCCACTTTCTCTTCTTCCATTTGACCCGTTCTTGCGCTCAAGTTCAGACTTGGCTTTGGCAAGGTCCTTCCAAAAGTTCCTTGCATAAAATGCCATGTACTCACCATGAGCACGTTTGAATTCATCAGGGCAGTCCATGGATACCCCCTCAAAAGCTCCTTCATCTTCCTCTTGCTCAACAACATTGGCTTTGAGAGCCACATTGACACCCTTTTGCATTCCAATGGCCCGAGCACGGGCATCTTCATCATTCTTTGCTGCCACTTTGAATAACGCCATTTCTTGCATGACTTCGTTGGATGTCATTTGATGATAGTTATGTCTACCTTGCAGGCTCTTCAAGTCCGTTGGCTCTAAAGGCATTAAGGCACTCACATATTTTATTTTTATCCACGCATCATCAATGTGAGTGGCCCCATGGTTTCGAAATTTTGTTGCGATGCCCTTGAGTCTTCTATACATGTCCTCATGTTTTTCACCATCCAACATGTAGAATCCCTCAGCTTCATTGCTAAGGGCATCATACATGTTTCTTCTCATGCTTTCATTTCCAACGAAGAGATCCGTAAGAGCATCCCAAGCTTCTTTAGCTGTGTTGAGATGTTTAATGTGTGGCATGTCCTTGGGACCCACACCCAGCTGTATCATGTGGAGAGCGGTGGCATTCAACTGCCTGTCCACAAATTCTCTTCTCGTTAGGTTGGTTTGATCTCCAATATGAAGACCCTCTTCAATAATCCTCCACAATTCAATAGAAGAGCTGCAAACATGAGATTTCATTAGGAATTGCCATTGATTGAAGGAGGATGCAGTGAGCTTGGGTGGATCACCCCTATTGTTTATATGAGGATGAGGGATAGGTGGGTCGGGGGAATATACATGGCGAACCTCACTATATTCCTCCTTACCACTTCCCTTCTTAGAGGTGGAACTATTAAGTTTTTCACCTTCCACATCATCATCCTTGGATCTGGTGTTACCCTTTTCCTTAGATGATGGTGTGGCAGCCTCAGAGGAGGATGGAGATGGGGCTATGGATGATGTAAGGCGAGCAATCGTTTGATTCATCTCCTCCATCTTGGCCTCAAAGGATTTCAACAAGGTTGTTTCCAACGACTTGAGATCATCCATTGTGACTTTATCCACATCCTCATTTCCATCATCCTTGGTACCCATACTACTCTTAGGAGGTTAAGCCTGATTTAAGAGCCGGGGCTCTGATACCAATTGAAATGGATCGTATGGGCACCTAGAGGGGGGGGGGGTGAATAGGTGCTACACCAATTTTTAATTCTTTTTCAATTTTAGGCTTAGCACAAAGGGTAAATTCTCTAGATAAACTATTAGGTGGAATTTCCCTATATGCAACCCTATCTACTAGCGAGTAAAGAGCGAGTGGAAGAGGAACGGGTAAACCAAAGTGAAGCACGCGGAGACACAAATTATGTTTGACCGCAGTTCCTTCCTTGTTAAGGGAAGTACGTCTGCGTTGGAGGGGTGGGCGGTACTAAGACCACCACGCCACAAATGGCCTCACCATGTTCTCCGATGGATCTCGCCACCAAAGTCCTGATCCACCTTTCCACTATAGGTACCCTTCGAGGCGGGCACCAGCGCCTTTACAGAACTAGCAGGGCAACAACTCCACAACAACTTGGAGGCTCCCGGAATGACAACAAGCTACCACAAGAACAAAGTTATCAAATACAATAAACAAGATCTAGGTATTGACAAGAATACTAGATCAGGGATTTCTCCAAGTGAATGGAGAGGATTTGAAGCGCTTGATTCTTGATGATGATGATGAATCAAGAGTTTTGAACGTTGGCGAGAAGGGGTATTTATACCCCCTTCAGAAACCAGCCATTGGGCACTTTGGGGGCCGGATTATCTGGCCCAAGTGAGGGCCGGATTATCCGGTCTGGGGAAAACACCGCCCCAGACTCGGAATATCCAGCAGATAATCCGCCCCCTATCAGAGGGTCGTGCCGAGCTTGCCATTGATCAACTTTTGGGGGCCGGATTATCCAGTCCTATGCGAGGGCCGGATTATCCGGCATGGGGAGGAAAAACCGCCCCAGTTCGGATTTTCCGGGATAAAATCCGACCGCATATCGAGCGACGCGCCTTGGCTCCTTTTGCTCGAAGACTGGGGGCCGGATTATCCGGCCTAGGGAGGAAAAACCGCCCCAGTTCGGATTTTCCAAGAGAAAATCCGACCAGATACCGAGCGACGCGCCTTGGCTTCCTTTGAGCGATGAGGTAGGCCAGATTATCCGGCCCTTGGTGGGGCAGATTATCGGGCCCCCCTCAAAGCTTCCTGCACACTTAGCGCACATGAATAGTCTCCATAGTATTGTTATCTAACACGCAAAACATAGGAAAACATGAAATGTTCTTTCAACAGGGACCTGGATGGCCATGTGACCCCTGTGCATTCCACGAAGATATTTCGTCGTTTGAACCGGGACAGTCATGTCTTATTCCCTTTGTCACTCGATACTTGCATTGCCCAAGATCTGATCAATGGCATCACCATGTCGTGTTCAATCTCGTTACTGAACAATGCTACTTAACTCGTTCCGACAAGTGATATCCTTGTGATCCAATCACACGCTGCGCAACTATTGGATATAACTTCTCCGAGTGGGCCCTTGAGTATCTTCCCATCACATGGACTGACAAATCCCGCTCTTGACATATATTGCCTCAACTGTTTCCTCTGAACACCTGAACACAGCTTTATAACCACCGTATTAACAGATGGCGTTTGATGCTATCAAAGCACTCTCGGGAGACAGTGATTGATATAGCCTCATGGTCTAAGGAATAGTCTACGAGGATCCATTTCTAATCATCGTAACTTGAACTTCGTGACATGATCGGGTCACGATGTTTAGTTTGGGTATTGGTTCATCATCTCATTCTTAGAATGAGATGACCTCATTTCCAACTGGCATAAATGCCACATGATCAGGAAACTTGATCATCTGTTGACCAATGAACCAGTGACTAGAGTTTCACTGGGAACCCCTGGTTGTTTGTATATCACACGTGTATTGATGTTTCCACTCAATACAGTTATAGCTTGATATAAAACTTAATCATAAACTATATGAAATATGATAATAGTCCTTACTACTATTTGTCTCTAGGGCATATTTCCAACAGTCTCCCACTTGCACTAGAGTACAAATACACTTGCTGCATTTTGTTCTCAATCATTGGCACCATATATCCGGTACCCTGAACATGCTTGCTCATGGAAGAGGTTGAGTCTTGGGTCTGTACTTTACAGTCCCAAATCCTTTGCAACTTAATAATGTCACCTTGATTGACATTAATATTCTATCATCACATGACAACATATGTGTGTATGCATCGTCATTATGGCAACAGAACGAGGCCTGATTCCAGGAGCCTACAGTGACGTTAGATCAACCTCGAGGGCTTTCTCATGGGCACTATGTCCTGAGACACATCATTCTACGTTAAAAGCGAACTAGCCCCGCCATAACATTATACAACACTTTAGATGGTACCCTTATCTATTATTATAAATGTATTCATCGAAACTCCCGTGCACTCTGTGCAATTTTTGATGCTTTGTTCACCTCGCTCCCTACTTGACTTTAATTAGTATTTACAGGAGTTTCCAACATATTCCCTTATAACATAACTCTTTATGCTTTAAGATATGTTATCCTTTATGGATTTGGAAAACATGTCTGCTGTTCTCTACCAGACAATACAGACAAGCTTAGCTCCACGTTCCGTGATTCAAACTTAATCACTTTTAAACGTTTCTTATTGGATCACATATTATGTTAAGTTATCATCATGGTTTACTAAGATATAATTTATGTCTTAACATAGTGGATGACGATCATCCTTTTTCTTTCTTTCAACCATTGATGTTCAACTTAATGCTATTCCTAATTCGAGTCATTAAGGACTGGTTCCTTAATTAACTTCTATTCTGCAACCCTTTTCAGAATCCCTTAAGGAATACTACATAATATCATAATACACATATTATCAACTTCTACATCTTATAAATCATTATTTATAAGTATTTGCGCTTTCATTCTTAACACACTTAAGAATTACTCCTATAAGCTCCCACTCAAAATATGTTCCTACATATTTGAATTTTAGTCTTATATTGCTCCCACTCAAAAATATGTCAATCACATATTGTTTCAGGAATACTTTCATAGCTCCCACTCAATTTTATGCAAATTGCATATCCACTCACTATTTTGAACAACTTCAAAATCCTTTGATCAAATATCAAATTTGGAGTTTTGCTATGAGATACTAGTACTTCTACTAGTTTCAAATCCACTAGACATTTAGCACACTTGAATCGAATTCATTTGAATTTGTCCAATACTTGACAAACTGTGCTTTTGTCATTCACCCCTTTTTCCTACTATGGCTTTGCAGTCATTTTGGAAAATTCAAGTAACCCCTTTTACTTGTGAGATTCAGCAACGAATTGCTTTCTAATCTCAAGGGAAGTTTGCTTCTAGGATTTCTCATAATTTAGTTTACCATTATTTCCTTTGTAGTTCGTAGGTATGTAATATTCGAAGAATCATGACAAATGATTCAAAAATGTCTCCATACTAGATATGGATTTACATTTTGAATCCTACTTCATATAGTGAAAACACTAGTGGGGAAAATACAATGATCAAAATCATTGATTCTTTCCTTCTGTGAAGAGAATCGTTGAGGAACGTTTTCTGTTGCGCTTCTCAACACTCTAATGCAGGGTTTTGAATCCTCATCATGTTTTACACTATTTTCCATTTGCTTCATAATTGAGAAACATCACTATAAGTGAGCTTTCTCAAGAATGTACCTAAAATCCAAGCAATACAAGTTTTGCTTTTCTTTTGGTTTAGCTATTGATTTCGTATTTAAAGTTTCCAATGAATACTCTACAAGGACTTATTCGTTATTGTTTTTGGTTATATAGAATAACCCCAAAACTTTCACGAATTCAAATGGTTCACTACATTCTAATTGAGTGCTAACTATTTCTAAGCTAATGGTCTCTACATCTACACTACAACGATTTATTTGGTGCCTTCTATTCAACCCCCTTTGATATCTAATATCACATTGTGATGCTTTGCATTTTGACGTTTCAAAACGCTTTGCATTCCACAATTTCTTTTATGCCATTCTTATAAATTCGAATTTCATTACTATTGATCAAATCGTAGTAATTAGATTCTCTTTTATATTTATACCCTTTCAATGATGAAACACTTTGATCAAATCAAATAGTTTCATATTCATGTTTCCTTTGGTAAACTACTTTACACATTTAAACAATCATTCAATGATAATTACCATTTTCGTTAAAACACAATACATCGAATATGTATTAACTTTTAACAATTCTTTAAACACTTTGTATTCAAGTAATACACAGTGTTCAAGTTATTTTGCTGAACTTAGGCATGATTTATATGTGATAAGAAATCGAATGACTTTCACATATTATCAAATAACTTTGAATTTAAACAATGGTTTTTCATTAATTAATGAAATATCATTTAAGTTGGGTATTTTAAACAAGGCATTTTAATATTTTACAAATGTTCATGTATTATCAATTAGTTTCAAACAACAAGGATAATTCACAAGTAATCAAACAAGATATGAACACGAATAGGAATCATTTATAAAAGTAGAACAACTGTTTGTTAACTCATATGAATAACCGTCTCACGAAGTGTGAGACACACTAAAGAAGTTTACAATCTCTTGATTACATTAATCATCCTAAAATATAAACTAAATGATAAATGTCAAGGGAGAATGTCGTCGGCCATCATCATCATGCTCGCCATCAACACGCAACGTCACCTCCTCTCTAGCAAGCACCTCTCATGCAGAAGGACCTGTTTTCATCAAAACAGAACAAGTATCAGATATACTTAACACTGCAATGTGTTTGCAAGATTATAACATTTATAAAACTGTATATCAAATATATACCTTTGTCATTGACGACCTGAGCGACGTCTGGTTCAACCAACACATTCCTGAGATGTGTCATGAACCGGTGGAACTCCATTGTTTCCGTGTCGCCCCTCATTATGCAAGTCCTGACTTGTGCTTGGTAGCTTGGTGGCAGCGACCATAACACAGTGGCGTTTGCAAAAGAGCCCTTAATCTAGACGTCCAGGAAGTATGCTGGCCTCATGTACACATCATGCATGTGCTGCAAGTGGTTGTCCAGTGACGAGTTCTCCTCCATCTTAATGGAGAGGAAGTCTCCCATCAGCTCATGCTCCCAGATGTGTGTCTGCTCCATGAAATATGTCCTAAGCTGTAGCATCACCGAACGAGGGTTGGCATCACCCACGAAAGGCCACATCTCGTCCACCATTCCGAAACACATCACAACTGAAATATAGGAGGCCATCTCACAATGGAGATAGCGGTCTTTCCGCTCCTTTGGGGTCTCAAGGTCCGTGGGCTGATCCAAATCCATCCCGTCGAGTATCTAGTCGACCACGTCGTTCTCGCTAAGGAGAACATGGAGACTGGCAACCCAAATGGAGAAGTTCGATCCATCTAATCTGATCTTCTCTCCTTCTACCATTCAATTGTCAACACGAAAGGTCCCATCTACATTTATAATTGCAAAAGGAATTTAGATTAAGTTTATAATTAAATGAGTTAATAACAACTCCACTCAGAAACACCTATCCCCAAAAGGGTTCCTAGTGATAACACGACCCCTATCAGCCACATCTCCCCCAATCATCACGTCCATCAATGTGGGTTCAAGGGTGGACGCTAAACGTCGGTCACATCATTCATACTACTCGTGCTCGATCTTTCGACCATCCGCGTTCCTAGGCCATGTCTGTACATGCTAGGCTCGGCAACTCAACCTTAGTGTTTTTGCTGTGCAACATGGCTTACACCCACTGTATGTGAACGTAGATATGTCTGACACACGATCATCACGGCCTGCCTCATACCGAAGAACTTTCTTAGTGGTGCACACTAAGGGGGAACACAATCGTTGGTAATTTTAACAGGGATCATCTTATTAGGCTACCGTCGAGTATCTAATACTAGCACACAATAAGATATACGAACAATAACATTGAATGTAAATGCTATGTGATATGGTCCTTCACGTCGTGATCTCCATCCGCCGTCACCGGGTTCCGGCGCAAGAGACACCAGGGTACCGGTGTCATTCCGGCGTGGTAGTTTGTCACCTCCGTGACTATCTACTACTACGAAACAAAAGGTAATCAGTTTACCTTTGCTACAACCATATCACAAAGCAACGCCCCCTGCAAAACAAAGCTAGACGCCTCTACTTTATCTTTGCATGTTTTACGTGGCTGAATGGGCTTTCGCACAAGAACCGTTCTTACCTACGAACTTTCAGCACAACGCTGATCAAGTAGTTGTCTATACTACACCCCATTCGGGGCCCTTCGTTGAAAATGGCATACCAACTAATGCGAGAGAGACAGACACCCCCCTAAGCCACTTTATACGGTACAAGCCGTATGTCAAGCGTGGACCAGTCTCGCGAATGAACGCGTAAAGTTGGTTGGGGGCCACTTCATCAAGCATTACTGTGGTATACACAAGTATACGTGGGAGGGTAACAACTAAAAGATCAACGCCCACACGCTACATCTCGTGTGTTCTACCCGTACTAGCATTACTATGCATAGATCTAGCTCTGATACCACTGTAGGGGTTCCGCGTATGAAAACAATAAAATTTTGCTCTACGCCCCTGAACCCCTGAAGCTGCCAGGACCTATCTATTAGTAATACAGTAACGGCAGGGGCTTTTCGCGAACTTACCCTTGAAGACCGAAAAGCGTTGTCAACGCTCAGGAGAGCGTGGTTGATGTAGACGAGCCGCAGCAGACCTCAAGGTCGTGATGAAGTCCTTGCGCTCCTTCTGGCTCCAACGACTTGAGTGCCTCAAGTGCGACACATCGCGGGGAGTTACACACGTCCGGTGCCTGACGATGACTCCCGCATCCCCGATCTAGCAGCAGTTGCGGAAGTAGAGCTCCCGGATCCGAATCCCGCAGCGCGACGGCACTCCACGGTGAAGATGTCACTCGCTCGCGCAGTCCATACTTTGGACCACAGTCACGAGAGAGAGAGTGGGAGAGAGAAAATATCAATTAGAGGTCCTCCCAAAAGTGGGGAGACCTTTATTGATTATTGGTGTATTTTTCTAGGCCAAATACCTAACTATATATAAGGGGAGGGGAGGTACTACCTCCCTCAAAGTCCCGGGGTGGGACTAAAGGAGAGGAGGGGGGAGGAGGTGGTCGCCGACCACCTAGTAGGCCCCACGCGGGGGGGCTAGGCCCAGCCGGCCTCCCCCTTGCCCCTTCTCCCTCTCTCCTTTCCCTAATGGGCCCTCTCCCTCCGGAAATTGGCCCTTTAAGCCTTTTTGACCTTTAATTGATTTCCTCTTTATTAAATAATTATGAATAAATGATTAAATCAATATTTAACATTAATTCACATAGTATTCAACCTCTGTGGCTATGGAACACCTTCCACCTCCACTCCGGACATCCTCCGGACTTACCAAAACCCTTCCGGTTTTCTCCCTTCTTTTCTTTGGTGATTCTACCAATCCTATAAACACTCTCTAAGCATCATCAAGCCCTTAAGCGTGATACCTCATGGTTCGGGAACACTCCAGACATGGTCGGGACACTCCTGCACCAATGATCGACAGAGGGACCTGGATGGCCATGTGACCCATGTGCGTTCCACGAAGATCTTTTGTCGTTTGAACCGGGACAGTCATGTCTTATTCCCTTTGTCACTCGATACTTGCATTGCCCGAGATCTGATCAATGACATCACCATGTCGTGTTCAATCTCGTTACTAAACAATGCTACCTAACTCGTTCTGACAAGTGATATCCTTGTGATCCAATCACACGTTGTGCAGCTATTGGATATAACTTCTCCGAGTGGGCCCTTGAGTATCTTCCCGTCACATGGATGGACAAATCCTGCTCTTGACATATATTGCCTCAACGGTTTCCTCTGAACACCTGAACACACCTTTATAACCAACGTATTACCAGATGGCGTTTGATGCTATCAAAGCACTCTCGGGAGACAGTGATTGATATAGCCTCATGGTCTAAGGAATAGTCTACAAGGATCCATTTCTAATCATCGTAACTTGAACTTCGTGACATGATCGGGTCACGATGTTTAGGTTGGGTATTGGTTCATCATCTCGATGACCTAATTTCCAACTGGCATAAATGCCACATGATCAGGAAACTTGATCATCTATTGACCAATGAACTAGTGACTAGAGTTTCACTTGGAACCCCTGATTGTTTGTATATCACACGTGTATTGATGTTTCCACTCAATACAGTTATAGCATGATATAAAAATTAATCATAAACTATATGAAATATGATAATAGTCCTTACTACTATTTGTCTCTAGGGCATATTTCCAACACCTGCATCAACACACATCCGAGACCAATCTTGGATGCATCACAATACACATCGAACGGCTTCTTGATATCTGGCATAATCAAGATTGGGGCTGAAATAAATCTCTTCTTGAGTTCTTGAAACTCGCTTCACATTTGTCCGTCCATTCAAACTTCTTATCTTTCTTCAATAGTTGGGTCTTCGGTCTTGCGATGCTCGAAAATCCTTCAACAAACTTGCGGTAATATCCCGCTAATCCGAGAAATGCACGGACTTGGGTTTTAGTGGTTGGAGCTTCCCATTCTTCGACATCTTTGATCTTGGCAGGATCAATAGCGACTCCTCCTGCCGACACAATATGTCCGAGGAATCCTACTTCTTTCAGCCAAAACTCACATTTGCTGAACTTGGCATACAACTGATGTTCTCTAAGGGTTTCAAAGATGATTCTTAGATGTTGCTCATGGTATTCTTCTTACTTGGAGTAGATAAGAATATCATTGATAAACACCACGACAAACTTATCCAGAAAGTTCATAAAGATCTTATTCATGAGATTCTTGAAATAAGCGGGGGCATTGGTTAATCCAAAAGACATGACCGTATACTCATACAATCCATATCTGGTGGTAAAGGCGGTCTTTGGAATATCCGTTGCACGAATCTTAAGTTGGTGATAACCAGTCCTAAGATCAATCTTAGAGAACACTCTAGCACTAGTCAACTGATCAAATAGATCCTCTATCTTTGGCAATGGGTACTTGTTCTTGATGGTGACATCATTCAGCTTTCGGTAATTTGTGCACAAATGGTTGCCTCCATCTTTCTTGTTGACAAACAGAATAGGTGATCTCCATGGCGATGCGCTTGGTTGAATCAAGCCTTTTGCCAACATAGCATCAAGCTGCTTCTTCAGTTCCACTAATTCAGATGGGTTCATACTATAAGGTCTCTGAGCTATGGGTCCGGTTCCCGAAATTAGTTCAATATTGAACTCAATATCCTAATCCAGGGCATACCGGGCAATTCATCTGGGAATACGTCAGGGTATTCACAGACTACTCTGACTTGGACTATGGTGGGTAGGGCTAGACTCTTGTTGCACTTGAACTGACAAGGCAAGGTTTCAGATATATGCTCTACTGATACTCCCGAGCTACTGGTCATGGTGATGGCTTTCTTGGCATAGTCGATCAATCCTTTATGTTTCGACATCCAATCCATTCCTAGTACTACTTCCAAACCTTTGGTTCCAAGTACTATTAGTTTGGCATAAAAATCTATCCCATGAATTCTGATAGGCACAGCCTTGCAAAATTTTCTAGCTTTGGTGGTTGAACCAGGTATTTGAACTATCATAACATGCTTCAAGTTGGTTGGGTGAATCTTACTAGTGCATGCAAATTCTTCTGTAACAAACAAGTGCCATGCTCCAGAATCAAACAACACTCTTTCTAACACTGAGTTAACAGAAAACATACCCAGCACGACATCAGGCGCTTCTTGGGCTTCTTCTGTGTTCATGTGGAAAAGACGGCTGTTGCGGCTGTGAGGGTTCCCTGGGGCGAATATCCTTCTGGCTGAACACGGCACTACTTCTGAGCTGGGGCAATCACATTGGCCGTGGCGGCAATCTTCTTGGGACACTCATTGGAGTAGTGACCCTTCACTCCACACTCAAAACAAGTAATTTGAGACTTGTCTTTGGCTGCAACAGGCACGGCGTTGCTTCCAGTCCTTGTGGCAGTATTGTTGTTGTTGTTGTTGGACTTGGGCGGTGCACGGTTGAAGTTGTTGGAGTTGTCGGGGTTGTTGTTGTGGCTCCCCCCGATCTTCACATTTCCTCCGCTACGGTTGGGGTAGCTTGGGCGAGACATTGGGTGTCTATTGTTCCGCGGGGCATATCCTGCAGACGGGTTGGGGCGATACTTCTGGTGACTATTGGATCCACTCTGGTGCATCATTCTATGCTTGCGATTGTCGTTGGCTTGGTTTATCTTTCCTTCCATCTGGATGGCAGAGTTGACTAGCTCTTCGAGATCGTCAAAACGGATGTTGATTAACACCGTTTGCATCTCATCATGCAATCCATTTAGGAATCTCTCCTTCTTCTTGGCTTCAGTATTGATCTCATCAGGTGTATACCTAGCGAGAGACAGAAATCTATCACGGTACTCTACTACAGTCATCCTGCCTTGCTTCAGTTCTCTGAATTCATCTCTCATTCTGGTGACTAAACCTTGCGGCACATGGGTGCGGCTAAACTTGGTCTTGAAAGCTTCCCACGTCATCACTTGACTGTGGTTCATTGTGCGGGTCCTGTTCCACCATGCTCTTGCATCTCCTGCCAGATAGTGGGTGGCAAACAGAACTTGCTCATTTGCATCCACTCCTGCTACCTCTAGGTTAGTCTCCATGGTCTGTAACCAATCATCTGCATTTAATGGGTTTTCAGACTGGCTAAAGATAGGGGGATTGGTATTCTGAAAGTTCTTGAGTTTGGATCCATGATGATCCTGATTTCCATGGCCTTGATTGTTCTGGGCCATCTAGGCAATCTGCTGCAGGGTGGCTAGATTTGCTTGGCGCTCTGCTCTACCAGCTTCACGGTCCGAAACTAGCATCTGTAGAATCTGCAACATCAGGTCCTGCGATGAGCTGCTTCCTCCGAGGTTTCCACGAGTCATCTAAAGATTGAGATAGATAAATGGGTAAGAGGGAAAGTTCTAAGGTTCATGGTTTTGGTTTCAAAGCTAAAACTTTGAGTTTGACTCAGGTTTTGCAAACTAACAACTTCTCATTCATTCAGGCAAAGCACACGATACAAACACACACACCACAACAAAAGAAAAACAAATGGTTTTAAGAACCATTCTGTGAGCTAAGATACAATGAGACCGATACATCTCCTTCCTACGATAGTGATCACGTGCATCTATTCATCATCGATGAAGTCGGAGTCATCATCGTCGGTGTAGAAGTCCATGGCATCATCCTCCAGGTAATCATCATCATTGCTGAGGTACGAGTGAATATCCCCCTGGATGTCTTCACCTTATTCCTCTTCTTCTTCTTTTGCTGCAAGCTGAGCTTCTTGCTCCTTGAGGGTCTTCTCGAGGTCGGCCACCTTCTTGCGAAGACGGGCGATGGTGCGATCCTTCTTTGCGCGCTGACGATGAAGTGATTGACGATTCTTGACAAGCAGTGAGAAAGTCTAGGCCTTGTGGGCGGCAATGGCAAGGTTGTGGTTGGCGTATTATCGAGCATTGTCCAATTCCATCTACCTATCGTACAGTAGGAAGTCAAGGTTCTCCACTTGGCGTCTCATCTCCAGGTGACTTGGCATCTCCAACGGCATTCCCATGGAATCATGCCTTGCGTAGTGAGAAAAGCGAGTTCCCTGGATCAAGTTGACATTCTGTTTGCAAAGACGGGCAAGAGCTTCATGCATGGCCCTGGCTAATCCATCTAGCCAGTTGTTCTCCCTCACGGTGAATTGAATCTTCTCAGAAAGTGGTGCTTCCATCTTGCCTCGAAGATCAGCAACTATCAGCCATTGTAAATCTCCTCCTGGGTGGTCATTGAGTTGAGCACCAAAGAATTCTAGATGCGGGTGCTCTAGGTACTCACACAGTGGATCAAGATCCATCTCGAAGATCAGTTGGCCTCCGTTGCCCAACTGGTAGAACTTGCAGTACTGAACCTCCATCTATAAGAATTTAGGATGAGTAAGTTAGTGAGGTGATGGAGGTGATGAGTAAGAATTTAGGATGAGTAAGTTAGTGAGGTGATGGAGGTGATGAGTAAGAATTTAGGATGAGTAAGAATTTAGTACTGAACCTCCGCTACAGTGTGTCAAATTTTATGTAGAAATGTAAGAATTTTTGAGGAACACGAATTTTTCTGAAAGAATCTCAAGGATAAGAGTGGAAATAGCTTTTCATAAATACTCACTTTGGTTTTGAAACTAAGTTTTTGTTCAGACGTCCATTCTAACTAGGGTCTCCTATGGTCAGGATGGCTCTGATACCAACTTGTCAACACCCGGATTTTTCATCCTAGATGCCTGTTATGCCATACATCGCAATCCCAGGATTACCATTTTTGCGAGACATAACAGATTGGATATCACAGTGCACCATCCATTACAAATCATAATAAGGTCTTACACAAATAAAGGATCTCATGATCCAGTCTTAGTACAAATAAGTAGCGGAATAAATAGCATAGCGGTGGGCTCCATCTTCAGTGTCACAGGCAATGCTGACGATGGGAGATAGTCCTAGTTGTCGTAGCCATCCTACTGTCGTTCTTCCGGATAGTCCTCTTCATAGTCTGGCCATGGGAATAGCCAGGGACAAAGCCATGAGTACTCTTTAAGTACTCGCAAACTATCACTAACAAGTAAAGTAGTTCTAGTAGGAATGCTAAACTCTAAGTTTATTTGTAAAGTTAAGTTTGAAACCTAAGCTGAGTTCAGAAACAAAGAAAGATAAAAATAAAGTTCTAAATCACCTAAGTGGGAACTTAGTTGTCATAGTCACAACCCTGTTGTGGTCAAGTCATGTCACAATTCATCTCATTAGTCATTTTGAAAACATCAGACAACGGAATAGTATGGCCACTCCAACTGTCCATAATCGCAGACGCGGCTATTCGAATAGTTTGACACTCTACAGAGGTGGTACACTTTCACCACAAAATTCGATACATCCGTCAGGGATAACCCTGAATCATCATTCTTAGTATGCGGATAATCAATCATAACCTTTTAATTACACACCCTAGTATAAGCACCTCTCCTATGAGCTTGGCCTCCCAGCCATGGCCATCTGCCATCCTGGGCACTGCATAGGTGGACAACATTAAGAGGTAGCCTTAGCTCAAACCTCTCCCGCGAGGGAACTCATACTAATGCATATAACCTTCCGGCTAAGCCCTACCCAATTCAGGTATTGTGGTTGTACGGTAAAATTGGAATGGTATCTCATCCGAACCCAACCATCAGTTTTTATAATAGGGCTAAGGCTCATGCCTTAACATTTTCATCATCATAAACCATTTGTGTTTCTCAACACATGTCAAAACATCTCAATAGAATGACTCATCATTCTAAGGTTTTCATAATCATTTTCACCAAGTATTCTCATCTAAAGTGATCAAGTTTTTGGTTTAGCTCTAACTACTAAGTTAAGAGTGTTCACGAAGGTGGAATGCTAATCTCAATCTCATGCCATAGAATGACATCTAAGTCTAACTAGATAGGCCAAGTTTTATACTCTTTGTGCTATCTATAAACAAAGGTAAAGAAGTTTTAGTAAAGTAAAAGGTAGGACTTGTAAGTAAAACTTGGGATGGGTATAACTCCAAAGGGTATAACCAAAGCATGCTTAAGGCATATGCTTAGGTTATCAAGCTTGCAAGTGTTATCTTGCATTGTTACTGATGGCTTGCCTTGGTTGGTGTAGTGGTTGAAATTCTCCTCTTCTTTCTTGGGGTAGAATTCCTCCTCTTCGTAGATTTGGTCAGTACTATCGTCTATAAATACATACGAAATACACAATCACCAAACAATACTTAACTAGTCTATTTAGTAAACTAATGCACACACTTGATGATCTAGCATCATCACAATCATCACAAGATTTAATGAACTAGTTTTATTTATTTTATTTGAGAAAAGTAATTTCTACTCATTGAAATAAACTAAGATTTAATATTCTCCAATTAAAATATGGGATCATGTGGACACATGTCATCACCACATATTCTAATACATGGGAATGCGGTTTAAAGTGTTGGTCACATTTCAATAAGTTTAGGTTTATTATTTAAATGATTTAAAGTGACTAGAAATGCCTATACAACATTATTTTGGTACTAGTCCAAAGTCACTGCAGGCAAACCTAAATATTATTACATATTCAGATAGATATTATCAAACGTGATTTCTGAGAGTTGGAATCAACTCAAAAGCTATTATGGTTGATTTTTGAAAAATGTTTGAATGTAGAAAAGTCTCTGTCTTTTTATTTTTGCTAGGTGAGATCTCTAACTCCAATTGATTTAAATACAACGGGCTTGGATAGATATTTTAATTATATTTCTAACAAAATTTGAATCATTCATTTTGGTGAAGTAGAACTCTCTAAATTGATTTTTAAACTAGTGGACAAAATCTAGTTTAAATCTCAATAGAAAAACACTTATTTGAATTCTAGGGCCAGGGCGGGAAAGAAATGGGCCGGCCCACTGCGCACCGCGCAGCGCCTGGGCTGACTTAAGCGATGGCCCCACCCGTCAGTAGAACAGGTGATGCCGAACAGGTATCAGAGGATTTTGACCGTAGGATTAGATCCCAGATCAACGCCTCACAGCCATCTTCCTTACTGCAATAGGACACGATGGGGAGGAACCCTAGCAAGGTCAATGAGGGTCGAGGGAGGCTTACCGGAGCTTCGGCGAGGGTCGGTGAGGCAGGCAAATGGACGTGTCAAGGATGGCGGTTCTCCTGGTACCGACGGCGTCCGTAGAGATGGCTTGAATCGGTGGCGCCCTTCTCCTCCTTCCACGGTGGTCTCTGACGGAATTGGGGAGCTACAGGCAGTGTCTTGCTCTAGTGGGGCTCTGGAAGGTCTCTGCGGTGGAGTGGAGGGAGATGGTGTGAAGAGTTGGTGCCATGAGGCTCCCTTTTTATAGCGAGGCAAGGGGCGCATCACGGCATAGTCGGAGCTTGACGGGGTCGACGACACAGCAAGCTATTGGCATGGTTATGGGGCTAGGACAGTGGGTGGTTCCCTGGCGATCATCATGGAGGTGCTCGTGCAGTGCAACGTGGTCGGGAGAAGTGGGCGTCACCGCGCGCACGCTGTCTCGGTCGACGGCGAATTTCACGGCGTCCGGCGGCTACGGGGCACGGCCGAGGGAACGGGCATGTCCTTTGGTCTCCTGGGACACTGGTGATCATGTAGGCTGGCGGAGGGAGCGAGGCGAGGTTGGGTGGAGCGGGGACAGGCGTGAACAGCGGGTGTGGGCGTCGGCATGGCAAACACGGCTCGGGCACGACGTACCTGGCTTCTCCTCTCTCTGTCTTTAATCTGGGGCTGTCCTGAAGGGGAAGTGGAGCACGGGCAACATGCCAGACATGGTAGGCGAGGCTGGCAATGCTTGTGTCGTGATGCCGACGATGGGGGTGATAAATGTACTCGGCCATGGTGGCCATGACCATTTGGTCGTATGTACAGTGGGTGACCGTGCTGCTACAAGGTGGGAGGTGTACTGGGAGCACTTTGGTTGCAAAATGGGAGACCAGTTTGGCAAGAACCTTGCTCAGTATAGTGTTTGTGGATTTTGCCAGATTTGTGCACAGAAGGTGTTTGACAAAATGGCCAAAAGAATTCAAATTTGGAATTTTTGAATGAAAATTTTTGAGTGATCTTCACTGATGCTTGGTAGTCTGCGGTTGCTTGGGATTGTCAAGGTGAACTCATTTATGTGGTTTTTGAAAAAGTGGGATCTATGCACATACACTTGATTCCATTTTCAATTGCCATTTAAAATTAGTGTTTAAATGTTTTTGTAAGAATTCAAAGTGGGCCTTGGTAGATCTTTACTTGTACTAGCAAGGGGTGCAAAGAGTTATAATTGTTTCTGTTTGAATTTGACTTCTAGGAACACCTAAAGTGGCCTAGTGGATTAAAATGGCAAAAGTGACCATTTGCATTTATTAATTCCATTTGATTTCTTTTTCTTTGGATTTGGTTTTGGAATGATCTAGATGATGTGGCATTCACCTTTGAATCATTTTACAACCATTAGAACAAACAAACATGGCCATTCCAAACAATTCTATCATAATGCAAACACACATGCATTCATATTTATTTTTAATAATAAAAAGTTTTTGTTAACCCTAAATTGGGTGATTTGGATCTTGATCACATTGATTAAAGTTTTGGGATGTTACATCAGCCATGATCTCCACCACTTTGTTCTTGGTGTGGATCCAAGTGTCCTTCTCCACAATCGAGAAGGCTTGGGGACAGGGCAACGGAACCTGCTCACCCTGTGCATCACGAAGATAACCAAAATGATATGCTCGGAGCCACCGGTTAGCTTGGTAAACACCAAGGAAGCCACAAACAGTTAAATACTTGACGTCCCTGTGGTCATCATAGAAGGAGGCGAGGAACTCATGGGTAAGCTCGGTGTTGGCGTCGTGGCTTGTGAAGCCAAGCACTATCAGCGCCGCCTTGTTACACATGAGGTCGAAGTCCGCCTTCAACCCTACCACGGTGAGAAAACTATGGTCGGCCCAACGTGTGGGCAGCACCCTCCTCGATGAGACCACGGCCATCTTGGGGTTGCGCTCGGCTCAGGACCCCGAGCTCGAGCCCTCACCATGTTGGCGCTTGCTCATACGGAAGATGTTACAAATTTTGTTCATCGTGATGCACTGAAAAGTTTCACCATAAAACCTTAGGCATATAGTTTCTACATGATATATGAATGATCCTACATGGAAAAAACCAATCCTAACATGAGGAATCAATAGGAAAAACAAAATAAGCTTGAGTTCATCCACTACATCGATGTGAGAGTTTCAACCACGGGAATCTGAAAATAAAGCATGGATAGGGAGAGAAACATACTGATCTATTGATTCCCCCACTCAAACGAACGAAATCCGCAAAGAATCAAAAGTTTTAGGTGGATTTTGAGAGGTTTGGAGAGAGAATATGAGAGAAATAATGAGGAGGAAGAAGAGACCTAGCCGCCCTGGTGCGATTTTGTGGTCGCACCGAACTATACGGCCAGAACTATACGGGCGGGATATGTTGTTCCGCCTGTATAGTTGTGACGATGCCGCCAACTAGGGTTTCTTTATATGGAATATAGCTATACGGACGCAACTATACAGCCGGATCGCAATGATCCCGCCGTATAGTTGGTCATTAAACTGACTATATCCTCGAGATAAATTTCTAAAACAGGCATCAATATCTATATGACCAGAACTATACGGTCGGAATTTTTATTCCCATCGTATAGTTGGTCGTTAAATAATCAGTACTTTTGAGAAGAAATTATACGCAGACATCGATATCTATACGACCGGAGCTATACGGCCAGAATTTTTATTCCCACCGTATAGTTGGTCGTTAAACAGTCAGTACCTTTTGAGAAGAAATCGTATGGAGGCATCGATATCTATACGACCGGAGCTATACGACCGGAATTTTTATTTCCGCCATATAGTTGGTCATTAAACTCTCTATGCCCACGCAAGAAAATGGTTGATGGCAAAGATATCTATATGACTGGAACTATACGGCTGGAATTTTTATTCCCGTCGTATAGTTGGTCGTTAAACCATTAGTAGTCATCAAAAATTTGTTGTTTCTTCAAGAATATCTTATTATTCTGAAACTCAACAAAATACCTTATTTTTTACAGAAAATTGACAGTAGAAATTGTCGACCAACATTAGCATGTAATGAGCAGAATTTTAACCTTTGTAGATAAAACTCAAACTTTTATTTTCATACTTATTCAACATTCGTTCAATCAATGTTTCTACTAATTGTTGACAGCTGCATCTTCACGGGCGCGCTTTCGCAGGAATGTCTGTGAAAAAGTTGTAGGAATATGATGAACTTTTTATTCTTTAATTTATTTTATTGATGTGATGGGTTGACTCCCATTAAGCTTAAGAACGGTTGAATAACTCAACCCCTTCTCTGTTCTCGAATTCTTACCTTGGGTTGCCCCTTATCAAAGGCACTTACCACATGAACTCGTTTTGCCGGTGGAACATATCTTTCTCCAGCTTCTAGCTTATTTGGAAAATACCAGATGATTTCAACATCATAAACATTGAAGATTATTTTCCCTTTAGCACAATCAACTGATGCTCCTAAAGTACTAAGAAAAGGTCTTCCAAATATTATAGATAATTTTTCATCCTCTGGCATTTCAAGAATAATAAAATTAGTGAGAATAACATGTTCATCTATTTTAAGTAGAACATCCTCAATCATACCAATGGGTTGTTTAGTGGACTTGTCAGCCATTTGTAAAGTGATAGTAGTAGGAGAATACTCCCCTAATCCTAACCTTTTGTAGAGGGAGTATGGCATTACACTAACTCCAGCACCTAAATCACACAAGGCATTGTGAATATTAGTCTTGCCTATTGAGTATGAAATAGTTGGTATTCTGGGATCTCCTGATTTAGACAATAGTTTCCCATTAGCAAGATAACTAGTCACCATGGCAACGGTTTCCGTTATTTCTTTCTTTCTACTAAGAATATCACGGAGGAATTTAGAATAGGTAGAAACTTTAATTGCATCCGCAAACGGAATTTCTAGACGAAGGCCACTAAGTGCTTTTGTAAAAGAATCATAGATTACCTGATCTGGTGCTTTCCTTTTTCGAGCTAGAAAGGGAAGATTTTTCTCACCTTTTTTATTCTTGTCGTTTACCTTTTGTGGGGGGTCATTCTCTTTCGTTGCTTTCTTTTGTTGTTGCTTATTGCTTTCTTCTTCTCTACTACAACAACTTCATCTTCATTGCTTGCTTCTTTTTCTTCTCTTGGATCAACCGTCTCTGCATCGGAGTCAAAACGGTTAACCTGTGTATCATCTTGGCCCTCCTTGGTTTGATCTTGTGTTTCGTGAGCAGTTTCATCTTGAGGATCCACCAGTGTATCATCTTCTTGACTTGCTTCGAGCAAGGCTTTTTTCCTTTCGCTCTTTTTCAGCTTCATATTCTGGTGGTCCTAACGGTCCTGTAACAACTGTACCTCTTCTTGTAACAACATTAGTAGAAATAGGAATATCTTTATCATCTTGAAGAAGAATTTGATAACCATATGCTATTTGTTCACACTGGGTTTCAATCATTCTAAGATACTTGTGATATAATTTTATTTCTTGGCCGATCTCTTCATAATTTTCCGTGAGTTCCGCCAAAATCTTTTTATGTTTTTGAAAGTGCTTATGCAATTTATTATGAGATTTTGCTTGTCGATGTTTTAATTCTTGAAAAAAATTTCTAGTTTCATCTTCTTTAGTAAAAACTTGTAACAAGTCTATTTTGTTTTCCTTAACAAGTCAGAAGGTATACGTTTTTCTTTCATTGTTTTGCGTACTTCAGGCATAAGATTAGGAGTTATCTGAAGTATCCCTTTTTCCATCTTAGTGCCGAAATCAGGATTATATAAATAATCATTCTTAGCCCTAGTAAACATCAATTCTAAACATTCTTTAATAGTTAAACTATTTATCGATCCTCCCACTGAGAAGTCAAGCAACTCTCTACATTGAGTATTAAGACCGTGGTAGAATAAATGGTGCTTCGGCCATCGCCAGCCCCTGCCCAGGCATCATGACCGGGTGTCCCGCCATGGCCGGCCCCTCTACCTCGTCCCTCTCCCCGTTCCCGTCTCTGGCTGCTAGAAGTTCTTCCGCGAGCCGTGCGTGCCCATGCTGTCTCGTACCCCTGCAGCTGACCCACACGCGCCCCTGCCGCATCAAGTTCGCTTGTGCGCGCTGGTACATCGCGTTGTCGATGTTTTGCTCCTAATCGGCTTGGCCCCTGTTCGTGTGAGTTCGACCCCATCAGCGGCCTTCCCCTATACCGCGTGCTGGCAGTGGCCATGCTTGCCCCGATGGCTCGATCTGCCACTATAGCCTAGTTTTGGCCAAGCATCTCTGTATGCTGGTCTCGTCCCGTGTGTTCTGTCTCTATAGCTTGTCACGAACCGCCTCGTGTGTGTGGTGAAGTGTTGGTGCAGTAGGTGTCGCATATACAATTGTGTGTGGTGCTTCCATCTCATCTGCTTCATCTTCGTGCCGCAAGGACATGGTGGTGCCCGAGGCCAAGTCCTTCCGTTTGACAAGCGCAACAAGTCGGACAAGACCATCGGTGTTGAACAAGTCTTCACCACGCTGAACCTAGAGAAAATCCAAGTCCATCACCGACTCCGACAATTGAAGTCAACCGCCAAGTTCTCCATCCCGGACGTCATGCTCGCCATCACGGACCATGTGGCGCCACACCCCAAGACCTCCGATAAGGAATGCCAAGTTCTTCGTCCCGAACACAAAGACCCGAAACCGATGACCGCCAAGATCGCCACCGGAACGACAAGCGCTTCATCTCAGAACGCCAAGACCTCCTTCCGAACCCGAGTTCTTCATCACAGGCGTCAAGATCTCCTACACAGATCCGAAGACCCCCGGTACCCGATCCCCTCAAGTTTGCCATCGACGGCAAGATCGACCGCGTGGAACCCAAGTTCTCCGTCACGACACGACCAGTTTTCCATCGCGTATCCGAACCTCGCCGTTCCCTGTCGAACCCCGAACCCCCGGAACCAAGATGTCCCGAACCCAGATGTATGAACCTTTTCCCGAGCCCCTATTTTATAAATGCTATATATAAAACTTGTTGCATATCAATTGTTCATGCATGCATATCTGTCATGTGGTTTGGGGGTATTATGCCGATTCACCTCATAATTAAATATGGAGTCCATCTGCGGGATATCTTTGTCTTATTCCGGACTCCATTTAAATTGCGTAGCGAACCGATGCCATGTTTCGCCCTGCTAATACAACATTTAATTTGTGGGGTAGATAAATAACTTGAACCGTGTAATTAATTGTCGGGACCCAGGTTCCGCTTAATATTGACTAATTGCACCGCATCTGCATCATATCATAATCATACCGGATCTTCTGCCGTAGTATTAAATATTGCATCCGGTGTTTCTTCTAGTGTTTGCTCCTTCGTGGATTAGGCCGATGATTTGATGCGAGTATCGACAAGTTCTGCGGATATGATCCGTCGGCAGTGTTTCCCAGGCGAGCATCTCTCCCCCTTCTACCTATTTTGCATTTATAGTCTTTATTTCCTCCTGTTGATCTATTGCTATCCGTTGTCGCGATGCTTTAGTTTCCGTACACCAGTTATACCCCGTGCAGCCTCTATATTGCCTTGGACACCTCCTATTACCTGTGTTTGGTAGATAGCTGGCCTTGCGAGTCGTAGTCGTTTGCTCAGGTGTGATCTCGTGTTGTCAAGTACCATAGTTGTTGGAATGCTGGAATATGTTTGTGGTGGAGATGTTCATGACTTTAAATACCACTATTAAAATGCTAGATATAACTAATGCAGAGGCATCGGTGAGCAATAGATGTTATTTGGTTCTTCTACGCTCACTTGTGTCCCGTAGGACCCCGAGTACTTGATACCCGTTCCTTGATTTTTCGCACTATCCACATCCGGGAGGCCGTGGACCCCCTAAGCCAGAGCTTGCTATAAACTTGACTTAATATATGACTAGTAATCAGATTCAACTATCACAGAATGGATATTAAAATGCCAACAACTGGTGGATCTGGGGTTGTTTCGCGACATGCTGTACCTGCTTAGTAAGTATTGCAACTCCAATGGAATGTGATAAAAGTGCCAACAATTGCTGGGTTTTGGGATTCCTCAGGACAATTATATCTGACTAGTAAATGTTCCAACTACCACAGAATGATTAATTAAAATTGCCACTACTAATGCTTCAGGATGACTCATGCTATCTATATCTGATTAGTAATTGCTGCAACTATAACAGAATGAGTAAAATTGCCAACTGTGTGAGTTCCTTGGTCCGACTTCCTCATTTGGTCTTGAGGGGGAAATACCAGGATGGGTTTGTTTGGTGTTAGCTTCAGGTTGGATCCGAATAGGTCTTTCTTATCCCTCTCTGATAACCTCCAGTTGTATCGAGTCTCTATAGGTTGTTTAGTGCCGCTGCGCTGCCGCTTCAGCCCACCATACCTATGTAGGTGAGAGCCGCCAAATTCTAGCCTCGCCGTGTACTGGCCTCAGTACTGACGCTCCTCTTTTTCCTTTGCCCTTTGTCGGCACCCCTTTTGTTTTAGCAGGTTGAGATCAACGTCGTTAGCAGGGTTACCCTTCTGGCTTGGCCTGGATAGGGTTATGGACACCATTGGTTATTCTTCAGGGCTCTTAGCCCCATTTGCATCTTGTCCGTACTCGGACGTTGTATCGTTTTCAAGGTGATTTGGATCTTTGTACTGTATGTCTGTATTCTAGACTCATGGAGTCGTGTTGTATATGTCTGTTCTGTGGGTCCCATCGAGGACTGTTGTGTAATGGTATTACTTCGTTTTCCACCCGCACGAAAGTGCCTGGTGGGCGTCCTTGAATCGTTTCTATGCGGGTTTGGCGGAAAGGGCTAAAACTTGCATAGTGCCGATTTGAGGGTGTTACAATAGTGAAGTCTCTGTCACACCCAAAGTTGTCACAGGTCTTTGAGTGAATTGACTGCAAGTGTAAAAATGAGAAGGAGATTTGGATTAAACTGGATGTATTTAAAGAAAACTAAAATGTAAACTTTGGAAATAAAAAACATAAAAGTAAAGAACGATTTGGTTGTTTGTTGTTTTCTGTAGATGACGAAAAAGGCGTGGGGAGATATAGTTCATGATAATAGTGAATGTGCCAGATGGACGAGTGATAAAATGTAACAATTGTAATCTTATAAATATATGTGTAGGCGAGCAACCCATAATTAGCTGGAACTCCTCTTGGTAGATTTCATCCTAACTTCAATAATCCTACTAGTCTGTTACCAAAACCATGGTCAGACACTAGACGATTAGGACCCTTCAGGTCGCTTAGCGAATAAGCTCCTTGGATCGGACTAATGCAATAAGCACGGTGGTTCCTCGTTATCCTCGGGTCTACTAGTTTTCCATTGATATCCCCGTGTCACTCGGGGGTCGCCGGTCTGCTAGCGAACAAGATCCTATCCATGTAGAACAAAATATCATGTTGTCTGGGCCCTTAATTGGACAACAAGCATTAGACATCCCATAGACAGTCAAGCACACATAATATAGTAATTAAAATCAATCACAAACTAATGTAATATACGAAGGCACATCACATCTCCCATGCCTAAGGAACTTACTCAAACATGAGAGAAGGATCATCAATATAATTAAATAAGGGAGTTCTTCTCGATATTACCGTGGAGATCCACAATAAGAACAGAAAAGCAATCCAACACAATTCAAGATAAGAAGAAACAATCTCAAACCCTAGTATTGCAAGGTGAAGATCTCTCTCTCTCTCTCTCTCTCAAGTACAAGTAATGGCTATGGGGGTGTGTTGGCTAGGAGGTCGAAGATCGTGGAGCGAGATAAAGAAGGTCTCCTCCTTCTTCTCCGGATCTCTTCTTTCTCCCTTCTGGATGGTGCGACTGCTGCTATGTTGTGTTTTCGTCCTCGGTCCCTTCATGGAAGTTGTCCCTTTTGACAAGACAGAGGCGGCAACAACTATACGGTAGGAACTAGACGGCCAGAAGAATATTCCCGCCATATAGTTGCTCGTTAAAGTCTTTGTACGTTTCCCTCGATTTTTTCCAAAGAGAGACTTGCTTGTTTTCACCTGAATATTGTTTCTCTAGTTAAAACCCTCTGTTGACGTTCAGAACCTGAAACACACATTAAAAACCAAGTTTTCTTCGGTACCAAGGTATTAGCGTTAGGTAAAGCTAGAAAACGATCAAATTCAGAGAAAAACTATCAAAAATATGTCGAATCTCATAGCTATCAATCACACTTATAGAGTACGCCAATAGAGCCTTCTGGAACATGACACATGAACCAGATCAATATAGATAAACATCAGACGGATCTTCGTCTTGACAAATTTTTACAGGAAAATAGAAGTTAAACGTGTCCATCGTGGGATCGTGTGGCTCATGGTTTCTAATTAAATCCTAGCTATTCGAGAAAAAAAAATCCTAGCTATATGTAGGTTTGTGGCTTTTTTATATAACCGTCCAGCTTGATTTTTTCTGTTTGACGTGAGATCCGAGTTAGCCTTAAAAAAAACTTCCCGTACTTCCACGCCAAACGTGTTGGTCCACATAATGTGTGGGCATAAGCAACATATTGTCAAGTAAATCTCAGCCGTTATAATCAAGTCCCACTATATGATTAACGGGTCAAATAAATTAGTCTATGTAGATCAACGTGATGTCTCGAAAAATATACTTATATTGTTTTTAGTATATAATAGATACTGTGTGAACATATATCTCTAGTAGAACCAGATCTGCAAAACTTGAGCCAATCAATAGACAACAACAGTCTGTTGACACATCCAGAGACCAAAAACAAAGGAAAAGTGAAGCCTGTTACGAGAGCAATATGGCTTAAATGTAATCACTGTTTGATCTGCAAGTCTATGTACTCATTAGCTTTCTTCCCTACTCCCCTAATGAAAGGAGCTTTCTTTCCAATTACGAAACTTGAGGCGGGTAGTACTAGTATGTTGCAGCCGACAGGGGTACAGAAACAGAACAGGGACCTCCCTTCAACAACCAGGACACACATCCAATCTCGATCAAAGTTCCTGCCAGATCTGCTATAAAAACCAGCCGATAATTGCTTGGCGCTATACACGTCTCACCACAAGACACTCCGCCTGGTCTCGGAGTCATCACCTGCAAGTGTTCGAACAATGGCTCTAGCCCCGCATCTGGTCTTCGTCCCGAGCGCCGGCATGGGCCACCTTCTCCCATTCTCCCGCTTCATCACCGCCCTCGCGAACGAAGGCGTCGACATCTCCGTCGTGACCGCCCTGCCGACGGTATCGGAGGCCGAGGCCGACCTCTACGCCGGCCTCTTCGCTGCCTTCCCCGCAATCCAACGCATCGACTTCAACCTCCTTCCGCTCGACGACTCTGCTTTTGCAGGTACCGACCCTTTCCTCCTACGGTGGGAGTCCCTGCGCCGCTCGGCCCATCTCCTCGGCCCGCTCATCGCCGGCGCCACACCGCGCGCGTCGGCCATAATCACGGACATCACCTTGGCCTCCCAGGTCGTACCCATAGCCAAGGACGAGCTGCACCTTCCATGCCACATCCTCTTCATCTCCTGCGCAACCATGCTCTCATTCCTCGCCTACTTCCCCACCTACCTCGACGGCGCCGAGGCAGACCACCTTGCAGGCGACGTCAACATCCCCGGCATTGGACTCATCCCGGCGGAATACCCCCCGCAGGTGCTGCGCAATCCCGACAGTCTCTTCACCAAGCAGTTCATCGCCAACGGCCGTTTGATCGCCGATGCAGACGGCATTCTGGTCAACACGTTCGATGCCTTGGAGCCGGATGCACTCGCTGCCCTGCGCAGCGGCAAGGTCGTTCCCGGATTCCCACCGGTGTTCGCTGTCGGCCCGCTCAAGTCGACGGGGAGCGACAAGGCGGTAGCTGACACTTCACCACCTATTGCCTGGCTTGACGGGCAGCCGGCGCGCTCGGTGGTGTACGTGGCCTTCGGTAACCGGAACGCCGCGGCGCTGGACCAGATCCGTGAGATCGGCTCTGGGCTGGAGGCTAGCGGCTGCCGGTTCCTGTGGGTGGTGAAGACCACCGTGTTGGACCGCGAAGACACCGCGGAGCTGAAGGACGTGCTCGGAGACGGGTTCCTAGGCCGGGTGCAGGGGCGCGGCCTGGTGACGAAGGAGTGGGTGGACCAGGAGGCAGTCCTGAAGCATCCGGCCATTGGGTTGTACCTAAGCCATTGCGGGTGGAACTCCGTGACGGAGTCAGCCGCGTACGGCGTGCCGATGCTGGCGTGGCCGACGTTGGGTGACCAGCGCCTGATCGCGACGGTCATACGGAGCGGCGGCTTCGGGCTGTGGATGGAGCACTGGAGCTGGGATGGGGAGAACGTGGTGAGCGGGATGGAGATAGGGGAGAAGGTGAAGGAGGTGATGGGGGATGAGGCGATTTCGGCGAGTGCGGCCAAGGTCCGGGATGAGGCCACCAAGGCCGTCACCCATGGTGGCACGACCTACAGGAACATGCAGGAGTTTCTTGCCACGCTCACGGCTACTTATTAGCATTGTTGGTATTGTTGCACTCCTTGTATCGTTTGGCTAAAGCGTCATGTCCGTATTCACAACAAACTAAGTGTCATTTCCGCAACAAAATAAGTGTCACCCTCGGAAAGTCATTTCTAAAGTTAATTTCACATGCAGGAGTCCTATGTACCGCTTTTTTCGTTGTTTTGAGATTGGTGTGTTTGTCTATTTTTTTAGTCCGCACATGGATGATGTCATGTTGACGTCATGCTTTGTCACTAATTGAAACTAAATTGAAACCGACTGAAACATTGAAACGGTCCATGAATAGTTAAAAAAAAGTTTTATAATAAGTTTCAAAAATGTTTTAGTTTTTCTGGTCAGCACGCGGCTGACGTCACGCTGGTGTTATGCCGATGTTAGCCCTCCGCCACATGAAGTTAACTTTAGAAAATCCTTTTCCACCATCCAGTAATATTGCAAATCATAGCATAAGAGCATATCCAATGATGATTTAAGGTCGCCTATAGCGTCCCTAAGGTCCAGCTTTGTAGAATTATATCTTTGAGGACTTGTTAAAAGAACTAGATGATGTTGGCGCGCTTGCCGCGCCCGTCTATTAAAAATCTAAACATTAGAAAATAGTAAATCTATTTTTAATTTAAATTGAGAAGTTTGATATACTATAAATTAAGTAAGTTTATAATGTAATTTAAAGCCACTTTAACTTAGTAATACAAAATTTATATTGTATTTTACTTAATTTAAAAACTGTCGTTAGTATGTAGAACGTGATGGGTTCAGACGTACCCTATTAACAGGGATCAAATCGGTCAGATAGGACCTGCCCTAGTTCATAAAGGTGACGACACTAATTTAAGTCCATTTTGTATCGTATTGCAAGTGAATGTAATACTCGTGACCTCTTCTAAAACTTCATAGCAGAATAGTGTTGAATCGGGTCAACCACCCGGCCCCATCGCGTGGTTTTTCCTTGTGTATTTTTTTCAACTTCAATCACCGTCGTTAGTAGAGGATAATTGCATCGAGCTGGCCCGGGGTCACTAGCATTTTTTGTTTTCTAGGGAACCAACATTGGTGACAGCGGACACCCGTTTCACTCTCAACTCTGTCCAATTACCGGATTCATGGGCTCTATGGTTTTTGGGCCCAAATCATCACAATAAGTATATTTGATGTCCAGAGAGACGGCCCCTAGGAATAATTCAGCCCAGTGCGGGATTGAAGTGTATCCAACGGACAAGAATAGCCAGAAAACCCAATCCGATGGCCAAATTGCTCAGGCGTGAGAGGGCTCCCTCTTGTCTCAGTTTTAATATCCCTAATTATATATCCTTGTTTATAGAATATTCTTATAAAATGAGTTAATGTTTTTTTGACAAAAGAAATATATTAATATCACGGAGATACTAATTACACCCGACCTCTGCAAAAATAAAATGTCCTAAAAACATTACAGATGCGCATAACCTTACAACAAAAAGGAAATGGATAAAAAAAGTCCCCGCTACAGTGATGAAGAAACCTGTGCCAAGACAACCCCCATAGTTCAAATTATACACGCAACATCTTCAAGAAGGAAACGGTGCATAAGTGTCGTCGTCACCCGATTATAGATCTTATGTTTTCACCCTGGAGAAAATCCGCGCCCTCAAAACAATGCCTCCAAAAATGCCATTGTCAGACACAACGCTTAAAAGGCACCGTCCAAGAATAACTACGCTACCTTTAGGCATGTGGCTCAACATTTAAAACTGCCACGCAGCGTCAACGATGTTGTACTGGTATGTTTATTAGCACATAATTGAATTTTCTAGCCCGTAGACAAAATATTGTTGTTATCGATCGCGGGATTACCAGCATAAGCTCGGTATTGTAGAGAAAGTATAGTTAGGGAAAAACGCCGATACGGCTATACAACTATTGCCTGCACCTACTCGTCTGGATTCCATTTATCATAGCATCGCATGTGCAATGCCACCAGGCTCCAAGGTATATATCCAGACGTGCAAGGAGAAACAATGTGCAATATCTGATCGCAAGACCTGGACATGGAGATCATTGTGAGTTCTGGACATTGGGCCCAGACTTTTGCAGCTCGCACCGAGCTTTCTAGGGTCGCGCCGAGTTGTGCTCAGCCTGCTAGAGACTCCAGATCGAGCCAAGTTACAATTCCTAGACCACGGTGAGCTCGGGTCAAGCCTGGCTCGGCTCGGTCCAGATCGTTTGGCCTGCAATGTTCTTTTTCGAATTAAAGAAGGGACGAGAGGAAGAGGATATGGGCTAGATGCTCAAGGAAGAGAGGGGAAAGGCGTTGTGATGTCACTCGAGGCAGAAAGGTTTAGATGCAGAGAGGGCAGAGAAGCTAGGGAGAGCACTCACCGCCGCCGCCGCTAGCAGGATGACACCGCCCTGGCGCTAACCCTCATCGACGTAGATCTACAACCCGCATCAACCATGCTCCAAGCTCTCCTACCCCCTCTCCCCTCAGCCGCCCCCTCTCCATCGGGAACACATCCATGACCACGAGAAGATCGAGATGCTTGCAAACAACAAGCTAATCCATCTCCATTGTTCTCAGATTCCAAAATTTTCATTGAAACATATCCATATATTTTTGAATTTTTGTGTCCTCCTTACTTAGAATTCAAATTTGAATCAATGGATCTTCAATTTCAATGGAAATTTGGACAAAACTCTCTCTGTAGCTCTAATCGGCACATGCCCAGGTTCCAGCTCGTGAGCTGGCTTGTTCGGGACCAAGCATGCGACTGGATTGAGCCGAGTCCAAATAGGAGGCTCGTCTTCAGTCTTGAGAAAAGCTTGGACTTGGTAGCTCCAGGTCGAGCTTTTTTCCAAGATCAGCCAAAGCTAGCCCGAGTCGGCTTGCATCCAGGTATAGGTTTGGATAGGATTTCTAGAACCCTTGAATTAACTGGATCAACATTATTTGCCACGCCTCCAACTTATACAAAGCTCACTTGGATCCACAATGCTTGTTTTCTAACAAGACTCTAATTCATGTAAAGTGGGTACTATGTTTCTCCCCCTTAAGTGCGTGATCATATAAGTTAGCTCATGAATACATGGACACAATTTGAGCTTCCCACCAGTAGTTCCCAATACACCACTCAAATCCATGAGTTCCTAGAATCAAGTCGATAGATGATAGGAGCTCCTAGTAGCATGTGAAAAATCCCGGAATCGTTAGTCAATCTAACAAACCTATACAATTTGTCATATGCAACACTGTTTTTCCCTCTTGATATATATTTATGGATCTCAAGGCTAGAAGTTGTCATCCTTGTTGGTTGCTTGAGCTCTCTTCTCGAACTCGTGATACAGATTCCTAAACTAGGTTAACTCATAACCCAAGTCACATAGTCATGTCTTATGAAACTGATAACTTGAGAGGGTTTGGAGATATCTGTCCAAGTCAGAGGGGCAAATCGCATGTTGATCAACCTGTCTTCCATCATGTTACATGACATGCCAGAACTCTACCATACCTTTTCAGCTACCTAATTATGATGATTCACATCCCGAGAACTTGCGAAACCTGGAACCTACGACATGGCATATACTTGTATTTGAGACTAACATTACATAACACAAGTTTAGTCCTATGTTGGGTTTTCAGCGAATAAGGAAGAGGATTTTAGTCCTATGTTTTTAGAAAAACTAACAAGGTATGGGAGTTTCTAATGGAATTATCTCCCAACAGTTGGTACTACTGGTGGGGTTTTAATGGGTATTAATGAGGATGTTTTTAGTGTATTTCCTGGTCAGTTAGGAAGTTCTCTATTTCAGCTTCTATTATTACTAGAAAATATTATTTTGCTTGGGATATGGTTGCTGTCTATGCGTCTGCCTATGATGAACATAAATAAGAATTTAATGATGAATTGGAATCAATTTGTACTAGTAGTGACCTACCTATCCTGATTGGTGGGGATTTTAATCTCATTAGAGATGTGTCAGAAAAAATAATCAGAATATTAATCAAAATTGGGCTGATAAATTTAATAATTGGGTTAATCAGTTTGATCTGATGGAGATTAAGCCTTCTAATAGGCTATTCACCTGGACAAATAATCAATAGAATTTGGTTATGGCTGCCATTGATAAAAAAATTGTTTCGACTTGTTGGGATGCTCATTTTCCAACGTCCCATGTCCAAGCTTTATCGAGGAATGAGAGTGATCATACACCACTTTGCATTAATTTTGGAGATAATTCCCCAAATATACATAAACCTTTTTGTTTTGAAAAATGGTGGCTTGAGAAGGAAGATTGTAAGCAAATTGTTGTTGACTCCTGCAATGCCCCTGTTAAGGGAAGAAATGCTACTACTATTTGGCAAAATAAGCTGAAAAGATTAAGGACATGTCTTAGAGGTTGGAATGCTAACATTGAAGCAGCACAAAAGAAAATAAAAAAATAGTTGATTGTTGAATTTGATTGTTTGGACATTATGTATGAAACACAACAAATGCTTCCTGAAGAAATTAAAAGAATGAAAGAAATAACTAAAAAATTAAATCATATTTATGCTAACGAAGAGATAAAAGCGAGGCAGAGGTCCAGGGAAAAAGAGATTTTGGAGGGTTATAGGAATACATCATACTTCCATACACTAGCTAATCTGAGGAGATGTAAGAAAAAAATTGTTGTTTTGGAAGGGCCATTAGGCAATGAGGTAGTTGACAAGTTGACACACAGGAAATGCCAAAACTAGCAGTGGAATACTATAAGAATTTGTTTGGGAAAGAAGATAAGCTAGACATACCCTTGTGAGAATCCTTTTGGGACCCAGAGGAGTTGGTTAATGAAGAGGAAAACAATATGCTCAATGAGGCAGTTTTTGGCTCTTATGCTGAAGGGGCTCCTGATCCAGATGGCTTCTCTTTTCTGTTTTATCAGAAGTTCTAGGAAATTATGAAAGTAGATTTGGTCAATATTTTTAGAGATTTTGAAAACAATTTGGTAGATATGTGTATACTAAACTTTAGCTTGGTCACCTTAGTTACTAAGGAAAAAGATGCAAAATCCTTAAAGAAATCCAGTCCTATAGCACTCACAATTGGTTGCTTTACAATTTTCTCCAACGCTTGTACTTATAGGATGGGGAAGTGTGCTAATCCTTTGATTTCTTCCAACCAAATTGCGTTCATTAGAGGGAGGTATATTCTTGAGAGTGTGGTTACAACACATGAAATTAATCATGATATACACCATAATAAAGAAGAAAGGATTATTTTAAAGTTGGATTATGAGAAAGCATATGACAGAGTTGATCTTTCCTTTCTAGAGGAAATGCTTAAGCAAAGGGGTTTTAGCCAAAAGTGGTTAGGGAAATTTCATATGTTAATCCATGGGGGATCAGTGGGGATACGAATTAATGATCAAAATAGTAATTTCTTCCAAACATGCAAAGGTTTAAGACAAGGTGATCCCTTATCCCAAATCCTCTATAATATGATGGCAGATTTTTTTTTGAAATGCTTACTAGAGCAGCGAGACAGGGTTTGATATGTGGTTTTCTAACTAGATTGAGACCTAAGGGTGTTATTAGTTTGCAATATGCAGATGACACATGGCTTTTCCTAGAAAACGATGTGGAATCATAAATGAATCTCAAGTGGATTTTATCTGTCTTTGAGCAAACGTCAGGAATGAGGATATCCTTTGAGAAATGTAACATGGTTCCTATTAACATACATGCAGAATAGATTAATGTGCTTGCAGAAATTTTGTTGGAAATATGCCCTAGAGACAAATAGTAATAAGGACTATTACCATATTTCATATAGTTTATGATTAAGTTTTATATCATGCTATAACTGTATTGAGTGGAAACATTAATACACGTGTGATATACAAACAACCAGGGGTTCCCAGTGAAACCCTAGTCACTGGTTCATTGGTCAACAAATGATCATGTGGCATTTATGCCAGTTGGAAATGGAGTCAACTTATTCTGAGAATGAGAAGATGAACCAATATCCAACCTAAACATCGTGACCCGATCATGTCACGAAGTTCAAGTTACGATGATTAGAAATGGATCCTTGTAGACTATTCCTTAGACCGTGAGGCTATATCAATCACTGTCTCCCGAGAGTGCTTTGATAGCATCAAGCGCCATTGGTAATACAGTGGTTATAAAGGTGTGTTCAGGTACTCGGAGGAAACCGTAGAGACAATATATGTCAAGAGCGGGATTTGTCCGTCTGTGTGACGGGAAGATACTCAAGGTCCCACTCGGAGAGGATATAACCAATAGCTGGCAACGTGTGATTTGATCACAGGGATATCACTTGTCGGAACGAGTCAAGTAGTATTATTCGGTAACGAGATTGAACACGACATGGTGATGTCGTTGATCAGATCTCGAGAAATGCAAGTATCGAGAGACAAAGGGAATAAGACACGACTGTCCCGGTTCAAACGACGAAAGATCTTCGTGGAACGCATAGTGGTCACATGGCCATCCAGGTCCCTCTGTCGATCATTGGTGGGGGAGTGTCCCGACCATGTCTAGAGTGTTCCCGAACCGTGGGGTATCACGCTTAAGGGCTTGATGATTCTTAGAGAGTGTTTATAGGATCGGTAGAATCGCCGAAGAATTGTAGAGAGAAAATCGGAAGGGTTTCGGTAAGTCCGGAGGATGTCCGGAGTGGAGGTGGAAGTGTTCCATAACCATGGAGGTTGAATAATATGTGAATGAATGTTAAATAATGATTTAATCATTTCTTCATAATTATTTAATAAAGAGAAAATCAATTTAAATGGTCAAAGGCTTAATGGGCCAATTCCGGAGGGAAGATGGCCCATTAGGGAGAAGGGCCAAGAGGGGAGGCCAGCGCCCTAGTGGGCCAGCCCCCCCCCCCCCCCCCACGCGGGGCCCATGGAGTGGCCGGCGGCACCACCCCCTCCCCCTCTCCTCTCCTTTAGTCCCACCCCGGGACTTTGAGGGAGGTAGTACCTCCCCTCCCCCTATATATAGTGGGGGTATTTGGCCAGATAAATACACACAATATTCAATAAAGGTTTCCTCACTTTTGGGGAGACCTCCAATTGATATTCTCTCTCTCTCTCTCGTGACCGTGGTCCCAAGTTCGTACTGCGCGAACGAGAGACATCTTCACCGCGGAGCGCCATCGCGCTGCGAGATTCAGATCCAGGAGCTCTACTTCCGCAACTGCTGCTAGATCGGGGAAGCGGGAGTCATCGTCAGGCACTGGACGTGTGTAACTCCATGCGAGGTGTCACACTTGAGGCACTCAAGTGGTTGGAGCCAAGGGAGCGCAAGGACTTCATCTCGACCTTGAGGTCGGCTTCGGCTCGTCTACATCAACCACGCTCTCCTGAGCATTGACAACGTTTTTCGGTCTTCAAGGGTAAGTTCGCGAAAAGCCCCTCCCGTTACTGTATTACTAATAGATAGGTCCTGGCAGCATCAGGGGTTAAGGGGCATAGGGTAAAATTTATTGTTTTCATACGCGGAACCCCTACAGTGGTATCAGAGCTAGATCTATGCGTAGTAATGCTGGTACGGGTAGAACACACGAGATGTAGTGTGTGGGCGTTCATCTTTTAGTTGTTACCCTCCCACATGTACTTGTGTATACCGCAGTAATGCTTGATGACGTGGCCCCCAACCGACTTTACGCATTCATTCGCGAGACTAGTCCACGCTTGACATACGGCTTATACCGTATAAAGTAGCTTAGGGGGTGTCTGTCTCTCTCGCATTAGTTGATATGCCAGTTGCAATGGAGGTCCCCGAAAGGGGTTTAGTAGAGACAACTACTTGATCAGCGGTGTGCTTAAAGTTCGTAGGTAAGAATGGTTCTTGTGCGAAAGCCCATTCAGCCACGTAAAACATGCAAAGATAGAGTAGAGTGTCTAATTTTGTTTTGCAGGGGGGTTGGTTTGTGATATGGTTTTTGGTAAAGGTAAAGTGATTACCTTATGTTACATAGTAGTAGATAGTCACAGAGGTGAAGGACTTCCACGCTGGAATGACACCGGTACCCTGGTGTCTACGGCGTCGTAACCCTGGCACCGGAATCCAGTGATGACAGATAGAGATCACGACGTGAAGGACCATATCACCTCGCATTTACATTCAATGTTATTGTTTGTATATCTTATTGTGTGCTAGTATTAGATACTCGACGGTAGCCTAATAAGATGATCCCTGTTAAAATTACCAACGATTGTGTTCCCCCTTAGTGTGCACCACCAAGAAAGTTCTTTGGTATGAGGCGATCCGTGGTATAGGCATGAGTGTCAGACATATCTACGTTCGCATATAGTGGGTGTAAGCCATGTTGCACAACGAATACACTAAGGTTGAGTTGGCGAGCCTAGCATGTGCAGACATGGCCTCAGAACGCAGATGGTCGAAAGATCGAGCACAAGTCTCATGAATGATGTGACCGGCGTTTAGCGTCCACCCTTGAACCCACATTGATGGCCGTGACGATCAGGGGAGATGTGGCTGATAGGGGTCGTGTTATCACTAGGAACCCTTATGGGGATAGGTGTTTCTGAGTGGAGTTATTATTAACTCATTTAATTATAAAGTTAGTCTAAATTCCTTTTTGCAATTGTAAATGTAGAAAAGTTCTCCCCGATGCCACCTTTCCTATTGATGATTGATTGGTTAGAAGGCGAGAAGCTCAGATTAGATGGATCAAACTTCTCTATATGGTTTGCGCGTCTCCATGTTCTCCTTAGCGAGAATGACGTGGTCGACTACATACTCGACGGGATGGATTTGGATTAGCCCATTGACTTAGAGACCCCAGAGCAGCGGGAAGACCGCTATCTCTATCGGGAAATGGCCTCCTTCATTTCGGTTACAATGTGTTTTGGAATGGTGGACGAGCTGTGGTCTTTCATGGGTGATGTCAACCCTCGTACAGTAATGCTACAGCTTAGGACACATTTCATGGAACAAGCACGCATATGGGAGCATGAGCTGATGGGAGACTTCCTCTCCATTAAGATGGAGGAAAACTCATCACTTGACGACCACTTGGAGAGCATGCATGATGTGCACATGAGGCCTGCATACTTCCTGGATAGCTGGATGACGGGCTCTTTTGCAAATGGCGTTGTGTTGCGGTCGCTGCCACCAAGCTACCAAGCACAAGTCAGGACTTGCATTATGAGAGGCGACGCAGAATCAATGGAATTCCACCGGTTCGTAACATATCTCAGGAATGTGTTGGTTGAACCAAATGTTGCTGAGGTCATCAATGACAAAGGTATATATTTGATATACAATTTTATAAATGTTATAATCTTGCAAACATATTTGCAGTGTTAAGTATATTTGATACTTGTTCTGTTTTGCTAAAAACAGGTCCTTCTGCATGATATTTGCTTGCTGGAGAGGAGGTGACGTTGCGTGTTGATGGCGAGCATGATGATGATGGCCGACGACATCTCCCTCAATATTTATCATTTAGTTTATGTTTTGGATAGTTATTGTAATCAAAATATTATGAACGTCTTTAGTGTGTCTCACACTTTGTGAGACGGTTGTTCATATCAATTCATAACAAATAGTTGTTCTACTTTTATGAATGATTTCTACCTGTGTTCATATCTTGTTTGATTATATGTGAATTATCCTTCTTGTTTGAAACTAATTGAAAATGCATGAACATTTGTAAAATATCAAAATGCCTTAAAATACCCAACTTAAATGATATTCCATTACGGAATGAAAACCATTGTTTGAATTCAAAGTTATAATGATAATATGTGAAAGTCATTCGATTTCTTATCACATATAAATCATGCGTAACTTTGGCAAAATAACTTGAACACCGTGTATTACTTGAATACAAAGTGTTTAATGAATTGTTGAAAGTAAATACATATTCGATGTATTGTGTTTTAACAAAATGGTAATTATCATTATATGATTATTTAAATGTGTAAATAAGTTTACCAAAAGAAACATAAGTATGAAACTATTTGATATGATCAAAGTGTTTCATCAACAAAGGGTATAAATATAAAAGAGAATCTAATTACTATGATTTGATCAATAGTAATAAAATTCGACTTTATAAAGAATGACATAAAAGTAATTGTGAAATGCAAAGCGTTTTGAAACGTCAAAATGCAAAGCATCACAATGTGATATTAGATATCAAAGTGGGTAAATAGATGGCACCAAATAAATCGTTGTAGTGTAGATGTAGAGACCATTAGTTAAGAAATAGTTAGCACTCAATTAGAATATATAGTGAACCATCTGGATTCATGAAAGCGGCTCCATATCTAGTATGGATCATCGTAAAGGTTTTGGGGTTATTCGATATAACCAAAACAATAGCGAATAAGTCCTTCTAGAGTATTCATTGGAAACTTTGAATACGAAATCCATAGCTGAAACCAAAAGAGAAGCAAAACTTGTATTGCTTGGATTTTGGTACATTTTTAAGAAAGTTCACATTCAGCGATATTTCTCAATTATAAAGCAAATGGAAGATAGTGTAAAACACGATGAGGATCCAAATCCATGCATCAGAGTGTTGAGAAGCGCAACGGAAAATGTTCCTGGACGATTCTCTTCACAAAGGAAAGAATCAATGATAATGTTCATTGTGTTTTTCCCACTAGTGTTTTCACTACATGAAGTAGGATTCAAAATGTAATCCATATCTTGTATGGAGACATTTGTGAATCATTTGTCATGATTCTTGTAATATGACATACCTACGAACTACTAAGTAAATAATGGTAAACTAGAATTATGATAAATCCTAAAAGCAAAATTCACTTGAGACTAGAAATCAATTCGTTGCTGAATCTCACAAGCAAAAGGGGTTACTTGAATTTTCCCAAATGACTGCAAAGCCATAGTGGAAAAGGATGTGAATGACAAAGGCACAATTTGTCAAGTATTGGACAAATTCAAATGAATTTGATTCATGTGTGCTCAGCATCTAGTGTATTTAAAACTAGTAAAAGTACTAGTACCTCATAGTAAATCTCCAAGTTTGATATTTGATCAAAGGATTTTGAAATTGTTCAAAATAGTGAGTGGATATGCAATTTGCATGAAATTGAGTGGGAGCTATGAAAGTCTTCCTAAGACAATATGTGAATGACATATTTTTGAGTGGGAGCAATATAAGTCTCAAATTCAAATATGTAGGAACATAGTTTGAGTAAGAGTAGTGACTCATACCCAAATATGTTGGAAACATATTTTGAGTGGGAGCTTATAGGAGTGATTCTTAAGGAGTTAAGAATAAAAGCGCAAGTACCGACAAATAATGATTTATAAGGGGTACAAGTTGATAATAAGTGTATTATGATATTATGTAGTATTCCTTAAAGGATTCTAAAAAGGGTTTCAGAATAGAAGTTAATTAAGGAACTAATCCTTAATAACTCAAGTTAGGAATAGCATTAAGGTTAACATGAATGGTTGAAAGAAAGAAAAGGATGATCATCATCCACTATGTTGAGACATAGGTTCTATCTTAGAAAACCATGATGATAACTTAACATAATATGTGATCCAATAAGAAACGTTTAAAAGTGATTAAGATTGAATCACAGAATGTTGAGCTAAGTTTGTCCATAGTGTCTAATAGAGAATTGTGGATATATTTTCAAAATCCGTAAAGGATGACATATCTTAAAACATAAAAGGTTATGTTATAAGGGAATATGTTGGAAACTCCTGTAAATACCGATTGAAGTCAAGTAGGAAGCGAGGTGAACAAAACATCAAAAGTTGCACTGAGTGCACTAGTGTTTCGATGAATACATTTATAATAATAGATAAGGGTACCATCTAAAGTGATGTATAATGTTATGGCCGGGCTAGTTCGCTTTTAACGTAGAATGATGTGTTACAGGGCACAGTGGCCATGAGAAAGCCCTCATGGTTGATCTAAAGTCACTATAGGCTCCTGGAATCAGGCCTCGTTCTGCTGCCATAGCAACGATGCATACACACAGATGTTATCATGTGATGATAAAGTATTAATGTCAATCAAGGTGACATTAGTAAGTTGCAAAGGATTTGGGACTGTAAAGTACATGCCCAAGACTCAACCTCTTCCATGAGCAAGCCTGTTCAGGTTACCGGATATATGGTGCCAATGATTAAGAACAAATGCAGCTAGTGTATTTGTACTCTAGTGCAAGTGGGAGACTATTGGAAATATGCCCTAGAGACAAATAGTAATAAGGACTATTACCATATTTCATATAGTTTATGATTAAGTTTTATATCATGCTATAACTGTATTGAGTGGAAACATCAATACACGTGTGATATACAAACAACCAGGGGTTCCCAGTGAAACTCTAGTCACTGGTTCATTGGTCAACAGATGATCATGTTTCCTAATCATGTGGCATTTATGCCAGTTGGAAATGGAGTCATCTCATTCTAAGAATGAGAATATGAACCAATACCCAACCTAAACATCGTGACCCGATCATGTCACGAAGTTCAAGTTACGATGATTAGAAATGGATCCTCGTAGACTATTCCTTAGACAATGAGGCTATATCAATCACTGTCTCCCGACAGTGCTTTGATAGCATCAAGCGCCACTTGGTAATACAGTGGTTATAAAGGTGTGTTCAGGTACTCGGAGGAAACCGTAGAGGCAATATATGTCAAGAGCAGGATTTGTTCGCCCATGTGACGGGAAGATACTCAAGGGCCCACTCGGAGAGGTTATATCCAATAGTTGTGTAGCGTGTGATTTGATCATAGGGATATCACTTGTCGGAACGAGTCAAGTAGCATTGTTCGGTAATGAGAGTGAACACGACATGGTGATGTCATTGATCAGATTTTGGGCAATGCAAGTATCGAGAGACAAAGGGAATAAGACACGACTGTTCCGGTTCAAACGACGAAAGATCTTCGTGGAACGCATAGGGGTCACATGGCCATCCAGGTCCCTATGTCGATCGTTGTTGCGGGAGTGTCCCGACCATGTCAAGAGTGTTCCCGAACCGTGGGGTATCACGCTTAAGGGCTTGATGATGCTTAGAGAGTGTTTATAGGATTGGTAGAATCGCCAAAGAATTGCAGAGAGAAAACCGAAAGAGTTTCGGTAAGTCCGGAGGATGTCCGAAGTGGAGGTGGAAGTGTTCCATAACCATGGAGGTTGAATAATATGTGAAGGAATTTTAAATAATGATTTAATCATTTATTCATAATTATTTAATAAAGAGAAAATCAATTTAAATGGTCAAAGGCTTAATGGGCCAATTCCGGAGGGAAGAGGGCCCATTAGGGAGAAGGGCCAAGAGGGGAGGCTGGCGCCCTAGTGGGCCAGCTCCCCCCCCCACACACACATGCGCGGGGCCCATTGGGTGGCCGGTGGCACCACCCCCTGCCCCTCTCCTCTCCTTTAGTCCCACCCCGTGACTTTGAGGGAGGTAGTATCTCCCTGCCCCTATATATAGTGGGGGTATTTAGCCAGATAAATACACATAATATTCAATAAAGGTTTCCTCACTTTTGGGGAGACCTCCAATTGATATTCTCTCTCTCTCTCTCTCTCTCTCTCTCTCTCGTGACCGTGGTCCCAAGTTCGGACTGCGGGAACGAGAGACAACTTCATCGCGGAGCGCCGTCGTGTTGCCGGATTCGGATCCAGGAGCTCTACTTCCACAACTGTTGCTGGATCGGGGAAGCAGCAGTCATCGTCAGGCACCGGACGTGTGTAACTCCCCGCAAGGTGTCACACTTGAGAAACTCAAGTCGTTGGAGCCAAGGGAGCAAGGACTTCATCTCGACCTTGAGGTCGGTTTCGGCTCGTCTACATCAACCACGCTCTCCTGAGCATTGACAACGCTTTTAGGTCTTAAAGGGTAAGTTCGCGAAAAGCCCCTCCTGTTACTATATTACTAATAGATAGGTCCTGGCAGCATCAGGGGTTCAATGGCGTAGGGTAAAATTTATTGTTTTCATACGCAGAACCCCTACAAATTTTTGGTTATATAATTAGCTCACTTCCTTTGAAATACCTTGGAGTTCCTTTGCATTTTGCCAAACTTAGGAAGGAGGATTTACAACCTGTAATTGATCGGGTTCTTAAGAGGGCAGGGGGCTGGAGAAGCAGGTTACTGGCTTATGCAGCCAGGATTACTTTAATAAAATCGTGTTTGGCTAATATTCCTGTATATTTGCTTTCTGCTATTAAATTTCCAGCTTGGGCCATTAGAGCCTTCAATTCCCAAATGGTACATTGCCTTTGGGATAACAATGAAGGTCATAAAAAGTATCATCTAGCAAACTGGGATCTAGTAACTTTGAAAAAAGAATATGGTGGTCTAGTTATTCCAAATATTAGAGAAATGAACATGTGTTTGCCTTCTTCTTGGATAAAAAGATATAATATGGATTCGGACAAACTATGGAAGCAAATAGTGGATTTAAAATATGACACGAAAAATCCTAATATTTTCCACTTTAAACCTTAGAGGCCTCTCATTTTTTTGGAAAGGAGTTATGTGGGTTGCGAATGCTGCTAAAATGGGATACAAATGGCAGATGGAGATGGGAATAAAGTCAAGTTTTGGGAGGATCAATGGTTAGGAAATACTAGTTTCGCAATTATGTTTTGGGATATTTATTTTGTGTGTAATCAACAAGGAGCAACTGTGAGGAAAGTCTAGGATGGGAGTGAGCTAAAACTCACCTTTAGGCATAATTTTAGCACTGCTATGATGGAACAATGGACACAGGTTGAGAGAATTTCTTATAATATACCTCCCCTGAGTAGTATTACTAATATGTTTGGTAATTGGCTAAATGGGATGGATAAAAAATAAGGCTAACATCCGTGTTGTGGTCTCTGCCTTATGTTGGTCCATTTGGACATTTCGAAACAATATCATCTTTAAAAAACAAATGGGTACAATTTGTTTTGCATGTTATACGTCTCGATGTGCATTGGATTCAACTTTGGTGTCATCTACTCCCAGTGGATCAGTGGGAGATCATGGCTTCTGGATGCAACCGGGTACTAGAGGTTACGCGGGAATTTTATTTCCAGGCTACTGGATGGTGGCATACTAGTAGAATTCAAAATGGATAGACACATGTTGATTTCCATTTATCGTTGGTTGATACTTGTCTCAACCTTAGCTGATCCGTGATTGTAATACTCTGCTTCAACAAAACTTTGCAATAAATGAAAGGTTGTGTGCATCATCTGATGTAGAGTCCGGGGCAATGCTCCCATTTCTAAAAAAGGTTGAGAGTATTGCTTCTTTAATTAAATTTGATAATATAGAGGATTCTATGATATGGAAATTCTATAGCTCTAGGATTTATACCTCACAATCACTGTATAGGGTGCTTAACTTCAGGGGGATTACCCTAGTATATACCCCTGCTATATGGAGTTTGTGTGTGCCCCCTAGGGTGCATATCTTCCTCTGGTTAGTATCACACAATAAGTTACTCACTAGAGATAACTTGATTAAAAGGCAGGTAGCACAAGATGTAACCTGCATCTTCTATGCTGAGAATGAAAGTGTGGAACATCTATTTTCTCTTGTGATATTGTCAAAACTTATGTGGATTGAATTGTCTATTATTCCGAATAGACAAGTGGGTGTCAGTTACGAGAATGTTCTGTGGATTAGTAACAATAAAAATGTTGTAGTGAACATGGTGGGTACTGGGCTCATGTGGACTATATGGAAATAGAGAAATGACATGTTTTTTCGATGATGTTCTTGGTCTAGAATGAAAGTAATTTTGCATCGCTTGTCAAAAATGCTCAAATTGTTAGCTTTGCGGCAATCAAATAACGAAGAACGAAAACGAAATCACAGCAAGGGGGACACAGATTTGACGTGGAAAACCCTCTCCAACAAAGAGAGGGGAAAATCCACGGGCGCCAGCCAACAAATCTTCACTATAATGGGGAGTGTTTACACAATGCCGGGGATTTCACGGATGCAACATATCCCAGCCGGTGGCTTACAAGAGGTATATATAGCGGTGGTAACCTAGGTCATCAACGATCCGTACCGGTGTTGTGTAATGACATGTTTTTTCGGCCCAAGCCTCCCGGTGACGGGCCTCGCTCCGCTCCATCAGAAGTTAGCCTCCTTAATAGAATTTGGATCATACTTCAACAAACTCCACCTTGAGACAAATTCCTTCTTGTAGCATCAACAACAATCATCTCCCTGAACAAACAAAGAAAACACTTCCGGCGCCAATAGCCACTTGGGCTAAGCAGTTATACCAACTAAGGTTGAGCATAGCTCAAACTTAGCAACAGGAACAGGCTTTGTCATCATATCAGCAGGATTATCATGAGTGCTTATCTTGCATACCTTTAGTGTACCTTGTGCAACAACATCATGAACATAATGGTACTTGATATCAATGTGCTTTGATCTCTCATGGAACATCTGGTCCTTAGTAAGGTAAATAGCACTTTGACTGTCACAGAACAAGTTAATACATGAATCATCCTAACAAAGCTTAGCATACAAACCTTTCAACCAAACAGACTCTTTGCAAGCTTCAACAACAACTATATATTCTGCTTCGGTTGTAAACAGAGCAACAACTGGTTGCAGTGTTTCCTTCCAACTCACGGCACATCCACCTACCGTGAACACATAACCTGTGAGGGACCTCCTCTTATCCAAGTCGACAGCAAAATCTGAATCCACATAGCCTGCGAGTCCCTCACCAGTCTTGCCAAACTTCAAGCAAGTGTTGGATGTGCCACAGAGGTACCTAAAAATCCACTGAACAACTTTCCAATGTTCTTTACCAGGATTAGCCATGTAACGACTCACCAAACTCATAGCATATGATAAATCAGGACGAGAACAAACCATGGCATACATCAAGGAACCAACAACACTAGAATAAGGAACTCGAGACATGTACTCAATATCTTCATCAGAACTAGGACATTGCAATGCTGAAAATTTAAAGTGAGGAGCGATAGGAGTACTAAAAGACTTTTCATAATGCATATTAAAATGTTGAAGAACTTTCTCAATGTAACTTTGCTGACTAAGAAATAACAACCTAGATTTTATGTCCCGTTTAATTTCCATACCTAGGATTTTCTTAGCAGCACCAAGGTCTTTCATCTCAAACTCACTACTTAGATGTGCCTTAAAAGTAGTGATTTCTTTCATGCTCTTGGCAGAAATTAACATATCATCAACATATACCAGCAAGTATATAGGTGATCCATAAATAAACTTAATATAAACACAACTATCAAACTGAGACCTCTTAAAACCTTGTGAGATCATAAATGAATCAAACCTTTTGTACCACTGTCTTGGAGATTGCTTCAAACCATAAAGCAACCTCTTCAATTTGCACACAAAATCCTCTTTTCCAGGAACTATGAACCCTTTAGGTTGGTCCATGTAAATCTCCTCTTCTAGTTCACCATGCAGAAAAGCAGTCTTTACATCTAGCTGCTGAAGATCAAGATCATGCATAGCAACAATACCAAAGAAAGCACGAATAGAACTATGCTTCACAACCGGAGAGAAAACATCATTATAGTCAATACCTGGAATCTAGCTGAAACCTTTTGCTACTAACCTTGCCTTAAACCTTGGAGGCTCATTAGGAGACAAACCTTTCTTTCTCTTATATATCCACTTACAGCGGACGACCTTCTTTTGTTTAGTAAAATGCACAACATCCCATGTGCTATTCTTTTCAAGCGATTGCATCTCTTCTTGCATAGTAGAAACCCACTTCTCGCGGTCAATGGATGCAACAACCTCATTGTATGCAGCAGGTTCAGTATCACGCTCCACCTGTTCAGCACAACTCAAAGCATAATGAGCAAGATTACACTCTTCAATTAAACGACGAGGTGGAACTATGTTACGCCTCGGTCTATCAGCAGCAATAGATTCTTGTGGCTGCTGTAAAACAGTAGGTGAGTGATGAACAACAACATCATCAATATTTTCCTCATGAGTATCTTCAACGACAACATTATTATAAACAGTTTTCTGCAGGTGCTCCACCTGCACACTAACTCCCTCCTCTCCAATAGCAGCAGGAGAGGGATCTGATGGCAAGTTGTCATGATACATAACGGATTTATTTAAAACAATGTTCCTACTCAACAAGATCTTTTTAGTTTCAGGATTCCATAGTTTATATGCTTTAACTCCTGAACCATAACCAAGGAATATGCACTTAACAACTCTAGGCTCTAACTTTCCATTATCAACGTGAGCATAAGCAGTGCAACCAAAAACTCTCAACTGTGAATAATCAGCAGGCAAACCTGACCATACCTCAATGGGAGTTTTCTTCTCAAGTAGAATAGAAGGTGACCTGTTGATGATGTAGCACGCTGTGTTGGCTGCTTCAGCCCAGAAACGTCTATGCATACCTGCATTGGACAACATACAACGAGCCCTCAAGATGATGGTTCTGTTCATGCTCTCAGCCACGCTATCCTGCTGAGGAGTGTAAGGGATGGTGTGGTGCCTGATCATACCATCATTACTGCAAAACTCCTCAAACTCATTAGAACATAATTGTATACCATTGTCAGTATGTAGTACCTTTACCTTCTTTTCAGTTTGCTTTTCTACCATAACTTTCCACTTCTTAAAAGCATGTAATTAGCACCACCAAGAGATGTCTTGCGGGAAGGCTCCCATACATCAGCATGCACATAATCTAAAATGCCTTTGGTGGTATGAACAAAAGTATTGAATTTAACTCTTTTATGCTTACCAAAAACGCAGTTCTCACAGAACTCAAACTTACCCAATTTGCAACCATCAATCAACTCTCTCTTAACCAACTCTACCATGCCATGTCCGCTCATATGCCCAAGACGCATATGCCACAAATTTGTTTTACCACAATCATCAGAATCATTAGAAGTAATAGAAGCAGCAATACTAGGCAAAGTGCTACCTCTAAGAACATATAACTTAGCAGAATTCATATCACCTATCATGTGAATAAGAGAACCTTTTGATATCTTTAACAATCTACGCCCACCGGCGTACTTGTATCCATCAACATCCATGGTACTCAGGGATATTAAATTTCTAGCCATGCTTGGTATGTGCTTCACCTCAGTCAACGTACGTGCCACACCATCAAGTGTCCTAATCTTAACAGATCCAACTCCGACAATATGACACGGTTGTTATTCCCCACACGTACAAAATCTGCAGTCTGCACAGACTCATATGAACTGAACCAATCTTTGTTACAGAAAATATGAAACGAACATGCAGTATCAAGTATCCATTCATCATCACGAGAAGCACAAGCAGCAAAAAAGGCTAAACATGCACCATTAGAACTCTCACCAGAAACAACAACAACCTTATCATTACCTTGATCCTTATCTTTCGGTTTGTAAGTTCCGTTCCTTTTCTCTTTATTCTGCAGCTTCCAACAATCATCAATAACATGATTAGATTTCTTACAATACCTACATAACTTGTCCTTGCCCCTGGACTTCGAACGACTTCTTTCGTCTTTGCTCTTATCTCGGTTGCCATAGTTGTTAAATCTCTGCTCGGTCCTGCCACGAACCTGCAGAGCTTCAGCCTTGGATGACGCCCCATCTGCCTGCACCATAGTTTTCATCTTTTCCCTCTTTTTGAGGGCCTCTTGTACTTCATCAAGGGTTAGTTCATCATGGCTCAACAATATTGTATCATGAAAGTGTGTATAAGAACTAGGCAGCGAGCATAAGAGTAATAGAGCTAGATCCTCATCATCATATTTCACTTCCATAGATTGCAAATTTAAAACAATCTCTCTGAAAATAGATAAGTGATTCTTTACCGATCCACCTTCCTGCAATCTATGCGAAAACAACTTTATCTTCACATGCATCTTACTGGTTAGATCCTTTGACATGCAGATCGATTCCAGTTTCAGCCAAAGAGCAGCAGCAGATTTCTCTGCCAAAACTTCCTGCAAAATATTATTGGACGGATGAAGTTGAATCAAAGACAAAGCCTTACGGTCCTTCCGCTTCTCTTCGTCAGACCAGCTCTTAGCATCCTTTTTCTCGAATCCTTCCAGCGCTTCATACAGATCTGAAGTTTGGGCGAGAATCGCCCGCATCTTCACCTGCCACAAGCAGAATCTTGTGGTGTAGTCCATCTGAGGTAGATCGAACTTCAATGACAATATGTCGCAAACCCTAGATTAGAAACTGTGGCTCTAATACCACTTGTAGCTTTGCGATAATCAAATAACGAAGAACGAAAATGAAATCACAGCAAGGGGGACACATATTTAACGTGGAAAACCTTCTCCAATAAAGAGAGGGGAAAAACCACGGGCGCCAGCCAGCAAATCTTCACTATAATGGGGAGTGTTTACACAACGCCGGGGATTTCACAGATGCAACATATCCTAGTCGGCGGCTTGCAAGAGGTATATATAGCGGTGGTAACCTAGGTCATCAACGATCCATACCGCTCCGCTTCGGCCCAAGCCTCCCGGCGATGGGCCTCGCTCCGCTCCGTCAGAAGTTAGCCTCCTTAATAGAATTTGGATCATACTTCAACACAAATGATGGCTTCTCCTATGCCCAACAAAACAGACAAGTTCTCCGGAACAATGCTTGCAGAGGATGGAGCATAAAACTTTGGAAGCCCCAGCTGGCCAACTCTAACAAATGCTTGAAGAAAAGAAGGATGGCTATGGGAATCAGCCCACGGACTCCAGAAGCCCAATGTCGATGTTTTGCTGGAGGGAGAATCAACTAGGTATCTGAATGGTTTTGCTAGGTTGTTGAGTGGTACTCATGTTAGGTGATGACTATGGATGCTTGTAGTCTGATTAGCTTATGCTTCTGGTTTGATAGTTGGCCTAGCAGCTGCTGGTTTTTTTTGGAGGTTGTTTTTTTGTCATTGGCTTTAGCCTGAGATTTATCGTTTTGAGCGGTCACTTGGATGTAGAAACATTTGACGTTTCGTTTTCTATGAGAATGCACACTAGTGGAAAAATGGCCTCTAGTCCCGGTTCATAAGGGCCATTGGTCCCGGTTCGAGAACCAGGACCAATCACTCGGGACTAATGCTAGTCCCGGTTCGCGCACGAACCGGGACCAATGGGTCTCCACATGGGCGGGCGAGCTACGAGGGGGGGTGGATCATTGGTCCCGGTTCGTGGGAAAAACCGGGACCAATGGGTCCCCACGTGGCAGCACCAGAGACGGGCGGGGGTGGATCATTGGTCTCGGTTCTTGGCACGAACCGGGATCGTTGGTCTTTGTGCCGCGGCAGGGTTTTGTGCCACGGCAAGATTTTCGGGCTATTTTTCTGCCGCGGCAGGATTTCGGGCTATTTTTCTGCCACGGCAGGATTTATTTATAAATTTAATGGTACTACATATATACAACAATAATGAAACCACGATATATATATTACACATCATGCATGATCACAAATATATACACCGTCTCATCCGTCTTCTTGGTCGAAACATATTATAATTACAAACGATACTCTCACACGAATTTGATCTAATTTACACTTCTTTTATACACTTCACCCTTCCAAATGAAGTGGGTAATAGTATTCTCCTTTCGGATCTATGACTTGTTCTAACAAGAATCTGACAATTTCCTCTTGAATTTCTTGCACGCGTTCTTTTGATAGAAGACCGTCCCGCATCCGTTCGATCTAATATAAAGAAGGGGATCAATATATATGAATGAAACTAAACACAATTGGTGGTAATAAAATAAAGTTGTGATTATTGTTTATCGTAATTCAATTTTTTTGATGTTCCGTTCCGCCCCCTTCTCTTTGGTCGTCTGGCAAATGAACTCGCAGACATAGTATCCACATAAGTTATTCCCGGCTTCCTGCCTCAAGCACTTTACGAGAACGGAGTTCAATCAAAATAATAATCAAGCATGATAATGGTGGTATTGAAACTAGAATCAAAGAGATGCGTGGATCTAGCAAGTAGTACTTACAGTCAATGGTTGAAATGTAAGCTCTGGCTTCCAAACACCCCTAGTTTTGGCGATGAACTGTTTTCAAGCCCTCTGGAGGCATTCCTACATGTCCGCCCACTTTTCTAATGGTGTGCGTTTCGAGTCCATGACTTTTAATACTCTGGCGTCAACAGAAATGATTAAGAGAATATAGTGGAAGCTTGACACACTAACAAAATATAACACGAGTCAATTATACGCTTAACATCGACTAATCGAAAATAGAATGTGTACAAGACAGTAACACTCATGCAACGTTGTAAGGAAATAGTATTTCCCTTCTGTTGCTAAAATACTTCAACGCTTGGGACAAGTTATCCTGTGTCTCTTTGGGATTTGTTTTTAGAGTAACTTCATGAACGAAATTACAGTCAACAATCCCAAGGTCAAAGATTTGTCCTTTGTTGCATTCTTGAATCTTCATTCTGCACATATAATTAGTATAGTGATTAGTAAGATTATACAAACAACGAATGAGATGAGCTAGAAAGACTTAATTACAGAGATTAATAATACTTACAAACAATAGGCACTAACGATAGCTTTGTCGAGGGCGTCTTGTTGGTAAAACTAAAATAATTCTGGAAATTCAATCAGTATGAAGCCATCTCCATGACCGTAATGGTGGTGTTTATATGCAGCATAGATCCAGTTTTTGGAATCAGCATAGGCTTGGAGGTACCATTTATGCAATCTTCGCATTTTTGTTGGTAGATCTTTGACTAACTCGGGTTTGACGAGAGGAGCCCCGTACTGGTACACGTATGCTGTTTCTTGGTACCCCTCGAACTCATGCATACGGCTCATGTACTCAGTAATAGACAGTCCATATAATTGGGATTTTTCTCCGTACAGTCGAACAAACTCCGGATCAATGTTCGGATCATGCCGCTCCTGGATCATCCACTCATTGGTATCGTACACTTTGAGCGGTTCGATCGATTGATTTTTCTGTTGTCCGAGCTGGGCAACTTCTTTCCTGACTCTTCGCTCTTTTGCCTCAGCCGACTTGGTAATAGAGCGATTATAGTCTGATGTGAGCGCTATGGGTTGGGGAAGCTGAATCTTAAGCGCGGCTACATTGGCTTTATCTTCTGCGGTGACCGGGAAAAATGCCTCCATCGGCTTTTTCTTGTTAGCCATGTCAATCTTCCACTTTTCATAATGGGCAGCTGCGGCCGCATCAGTTTCCTCATATGTCTTCTCGCAAGGTAGCTTCTTCATATTCTGATAAGGTACTCTTGGGAGGGGCGATTGCTTACGTTTCGGTGATCGGAACATGCTCTTGCTGTTGCTGGTGGTGCTTCCCCCCTTAGTATACTTCCGCTTTTGTCTCTAAGGGTCAGGGGACGGACACGGCTGACGCGGCGGTGGAGACGGTTGAGGCAGCGATGGAGACGGTTGCGCTGAGCGGTGAGGTGGCGAAGGCGACGGTTGCGCTGGAGAATGGTGAGGTGGCGGTGAAGGTGGATTGCTGCTCTGAGGAGTGGGTGGCCTTGGCGGCACATAATTTGGAAGCATGATGCACTCCTTTAGCCAGAGAATAGTCCCCCCTTTGCCTTCTCCTAGTTGAGTCAGCTCCATATCTTCCCCTGCAGGGTGGTCTAGCTTCAGCTCCTCAAAATCTTCCTTCACCTCATCCACCGTGATGACATCGTACCCTTTTGGAACCGGTCTGCAATGCCAAGTTGGGTTAGGCCCAATTGGTACCGCCATGCCGATCGCCATCGTCACCCTTAAGTTCATAACCTGCACCTTTAGCTCACAAGTTGTTGTCTCTGTGATATCATGCATTGGGTAGCGTTTAGGAGGAGATGTCGTCGGTGCATCATCATCAACATCATGGAGCTGCGTGGAAGCGACGCTGCTTTTCTTATTCGATGGGGCGCCGGTACCCTCGAATGCAGCTTCTACCACGTGCCGCTGAGATTGGCTGCTAGTACCTTGCTGGCTAAGTATGTCGAGTTGATCCTAGTGCCGCTTTAATGCTTCTTCTACATTACGCAGCCGATCTGCAGCGGCCGCTTTCTCAGCTCCCTCCCTTTCCTTTCTCCTCTAATGGCTTTTATCGGGATATCTCTTCATTTCCGGGGGGAAGGAAACCTTCCACGGCTTGGAGCCTGGTGTGCCTCGTGCTCGTCCGTCGTGTTCAGTATTTTTAAGGGCCCGTGTGAGCTCGTCGTTCTCTCTATCGGGAACGAACCGTCCCGCTGCAACATCATCTACTGCATTTCTAATATCGTTGATGGGCAGTAGGGGATCATCTTTGTGGTTCTGATTATATATTGCCCTCCCTTCTTTGTGCAACGTGCCCCCATGGCCGTAAAACCAGTTTCTCGCATGTGGTGTCCATGTTGCGGGCTCTGGTCTGATCCTGGCAGTTATGTAATTGACCTCAAGTGCATCCCACTTAGGCATGCAACCGGCGTAGCCAGCAGGCGCCATGTTATGATGGTACAGTTTCTTAGTAGCGTTCTTCGTATTTATCCTAGACCTTTCCTTAGCTTTCTCTGATGTCTTGTAGTTCACAAAATCCTCCCACTAGTGTCTTAACTTAGCATAGCCGGCTTCATCGAAATTCGGAGTCTTCTCTACCTTGACAAAGTTATGGTATAGTTTCTTCTTCCAGTTCTTGAATGCATCGGCCATCTTGCTGAGAGCAAACTTCTTGACTCTTTGCACAAGCTCCCTTCTTGCTCTCTCCTCCTCATCTGGAGTCACATCTGGTTCCGGCAGGAGGAAATTAGTCATGAGCTTGTCAAAAAGCTTATCTTTGGCGTTGTCGCCGACATACGGGACTCCACCGCCGATTGGCCGATTCCATTCTTGAACGGTGATCGGGATGTAGTCCCTCACAAGAGCTCTGCATTGCTTGACAAATTTTCTTGCGACATCGACGGGAGCTTGTGGTTCGCCATCTACACCGACCACGTCGATCCTATACCTCACAGTGTCATCCAACTTTTTTGTTGGGCCTCATTTCGTTCTTACGGAAGAAGTTCTTGATCCGGAGGGCTAAAAGAAGAAAGAGTGTTAATATATGCAGGTATATATAGACAGCAGCATTTTAATTACAAAAATACATATATACACCTCGCCGGTGTTTGCGAGATTTAAGGTTCCGCTGGAGCCGTCGCCTTCTTCCTTATCGGCTTCTCCCTTGTCCCAGGCTTCGGCTTCTACCTCACTAGAGCCGTCTCCTCGGTTGAGAGACTCATCTCCCTGACCGGAATCGTTCAGAAACTCACTCGTGACATCGATATCGATATCTTCATTTTCGCAGATCATCCCTTGGAGGATGTTTTCCTAATGTGTTGGATCCATAGTATCTGCAAGTTAAACAATCAACACATGACAAGTTAAACATAGTTGAAATTTAACCCTAAGGCATGCTTGGCAATTTATGTGAGATTCGAAGGGTCCAAACCCTAGTACAGGAGAGACCCCGAAATCACCTACGAGGGGTTGATTTCATTCTTTTATTAAACTTGTAATTAAAGTTTTTGAACAATGCATGATTATGAGTCTATTATGTAGATCTCATTTTTTGAAAATTTTGATATATTATACATATTTTTCTAACTTAGAAATAATTAGTTATTGAATTTATAAGATTAAACTCTTTTCTGAAATTATTTAAACATTTATTATACTTTTATTGCGTCAGCATAGGTAAAGGCTGACGTCACCTAAGGACAGGAACCTTTTCTCACAGATGCATTGCCTACCTATACTGACTGACTAGTGGGGCCAGGGCCACGTCGGGCTGCCACGCTGACAGAGCTTACTCGACGCCCACGTCAGGGCGCCACATGAGCGCCACCTTGGCGCCACATGGGCTCACCGGAGGGCACGTCGGCCGGCGGTGGTTAGCGGCACTAGAGTGCTTGCTGGAATGCGCAGAACGTCGGGTTCGAACGAGCGCATCGCGGGGAAGCTAATAGTGGTCGCGCTGCCCCTTATTGGCCATCGGAGCGTCATCTGCGACGACGGCCGACGGCGGCAGACATTGGCGCTCGGCGACAGACGGTGGTGGAGCGAGAGAGAGAGAGAGAAAGGAGAGGTCCTGGAGGACCAGCGGCTCACCACGAAGACGATGGACGGGTCGACGAGGCCGGAGGAGCTCGGAAGCAGCGCCAACCGCGACGGCCGGAGTCGGAGCAGACGGTGACCGTGGCGGTCGATTCCTCAGACGGTGGTGGCGCGGCGGCGGCAGGCGTCGATGGATTTGGGCAGCCCACCGGCGTGATTTTGCTCCGCCGCAAATTTTCCTTAGCCGCGCGTCGATGTGCTCTGTGAATTGGGGGAGTTGGGGAGGAGGAAGGCCGGGGCTGTTAACTGTACATACCACTGGTCCCGGGTCATCCCAATAACCGGGACCAAAGGACCAACGGTCCCGGTTCGTGCCACCAATCAGGACCAAAGGTATGGGGCACGAGCGTTGCTGTGCTGCCACGTGCACGGCCATTGGTCCCGGTTAGTCCTACCACCAGGGCCCAAAGGATCAACGGTCCCGATTCATGCCAACAACCGGGACCAAAGGCGTGTTAATGGCAGCGCGCGCATCCAGGGATCATCGGTCCCGGTTCGTTGACCAGTTTTTTCAGATTTTGGCAAACCTTTTGGTCTTCCCGCCATTTTCAAATATGTTTCTTCTTTAATTAATAAGATGTTTCAATTTAAGATGATTATTTATTTGGAATTTTTAAAAACTTTTAACAAGAAAAGTGCTTCAATTTAAATAACTAATCGAAAACCATTTTCTGTTTTCAAATATTTTTATTTGAACTATACAATTGTACTATTTACAAATAAAATTGCATTAACAAAATATTTATTGCATAATTTGGAATTTTAAAAAAGTTTTAACAGGAAAAGTGCTTCAATTTAAATAACTAATCAAAAACCATTTTCTGTTTTCAAATATTTTTATTTGAACTATACAATTGTACTATTTACAAATAAAATTGCATTAACAAAATATTTATTGCATAATTTGGAATTTTAAAAAACTTTTAACAGGAAAAGTGCTTCAATTTAAATAACTAATCAAAAACCATTTTCTGTTTTCAAATATTTTTATTTGAACTATACAATTGTACTATTTACAAATAAAATTGCATTAACAAAATATTTATTGCATAATTTGGAATTTTAAAAAACTTTTCAAGATTTGAAGTACAAGTACATGATATAATGCTTGTGAATTTAAAAAAAAATCATTTATAGGTTCACAACATGCTATTTCATCAGAGATCCACTTCAAGTTCAGCGAGGCTCAGCCCTAGGCTAAGAAGCTTCATGCCTGCCGTTTTGAATATAGTTTGAAACGGCCATAAGAAATTCAAAAATGATCCAAACAATGTGAAACCTTCGCGTGGTGTCATAATATGTGTCACAGTTGCAAGGAAAAATATTGAACTTGAAAAATTGCAAACATCATAAAAAATCCTTCACAAAATGACCTATCATGTTTGAGGTTTCTTGGCATTTAGGTCAAACCACCAATGTTATGGCTAGAATCAGGGCATAGTTTGTGATAATGTGCCCATATTGTGAACACATGTGCATCTTGGGATGGCTTACGATGTTGCAGGAGGAAGTTTTCCCTTTCGACACACGAAAAAGCCAATTTCTATTTTTGAGGTGCCGAAATCGGGGTGTTCTGTGAAGCAACCACCAAATTAAAGTTTGGCATTGGTACCAAACCATTTTTCAAAAATACTATACCACCTTATATGGACAATTTCCCAACCGGTGTATCTGAAACCTTTCTGTCCATCCCTCATGAAAAAGACAAATTCCTGCCGAATCGGTAGGAGGTTGCCAAGATTTGAACTACAAGTACATGATATAGTTCTTGTGAATTTTTTAAAAAATCATTTATAGGTTCACAACATGCTATTTCATTAGAGATCCACTTCAAGTTCAGCGAGGCTCAGCCCCGGGCTAAGAAGCTTCATGCCCGCCGTTTTGAATATAGTTTGAAACGGGCATAAGAAATTCAAAAATAACCCAAACAATGTGAAACATTCGCATGGTGTCATATTATGTGTCACAGTTACAAGGAAAAATATTGAACTTGAAAAATTGCAAACATCATAAAAAATCCTTCACAAAATGACCTATCATGTTCGAGGTTTCATGGCATTTAGGTCAAACCACCAATGTTATGGCTAGAATCAGGGCATAGTTTGTGATAATGTGCCCATATTGTGCACACATGTGCATCTTGGGATGGCTTACGATGTTGCAGGAGGAAGTTTCCCTTTCGACACACGAAAAAGCCAATTTCCATTTTTGAGGTGCCGAAATCGGGGTGTTCTGTGAAGCAACCACCAAATTAAAGTTTGGCATTGGTACCAAACCATTTTTCAAAAATACTATACCACCTTATATGGACAATTTCCCAACCGGTGTATCTGGAACCTTTCTGTCCATCCCTCATGAAAAAGAAAAATTCCTGCCGAATCGGTAGGAGGTTGCCAAGATTTGAACTACAAGTACATGATATAATGCTTGTGAATTTAAAAAAAATCATTTATAGGTTCACAACATGCTGTTTCATCAGAGATCCACTTCAAGTTCAGCGAGGCTCAGCCCCGGGCTAAGAAGCTTCATGCCCGCCGTTTTGAATATAGTTTGAAACGGGCATAAGAAATTCAAAAATAACCCAAACAATGTGAAACATTCGCATGGTGTCATATTATGTGTCACAGTTACAAGGAAAAATATTGAACTTGAAAAATTGCAAACATCATAAAAAATCCTTCACAAAATGACCTATCATGTTCGAGGTTTCATGGCATTTAGGTCAAACCACCAATGTTATGGCTAGAATCAGGGCATAGTTTGTGATAATGTGCCCATATTGTGCACACATGTGCATCTTGGGATGGCTTACGATGTTGCAGGAGGAAGTTTCCCTTTCGACACACGAAAAAGCCAATTTCCATTTTTGAGGTGCCGAAATCGGGGTGTTCTGTGAAGCAACCACCAAATTAAAGTTTGGCATTGGTACCAAACCATTTTTCAAAAATACTATACCACCTTATATGGACAATTTCCCAACCGGTGTATCTGGAACCTTTCTGTCCATCCCTCATGAAAAAGAAAAATTCCTGCCGAATCGGTAGGAGGTTGCCAAGATTTGAACTACAAGTACATGATATAATGCTTGTGAATTTAAAAAAAATCATTTATAGGTTCACAACATGCTGTTTCATCAGAGATCCACTTCAAGTTCAGCGAGGCTCAGCCCCGGGCTAAGAAGCTTCATGCCCGCCGTTTTGAATATAGTTTGAAACGGGCATACGAAATTCAAAAATGATCCAAACAATGTGAAACCTTCGCGTGGTGTCATATTATGTGTCACAGTTGCAAGGAAAAATATTGAACTTGAAAAATTGCAAACATCATAAAAAATCCTTCACAAAATGACCTATCATGTTCGAGGTTTCATGGCATTTAGGTCAAACCACCAATGTTATGGCTAGAATCAGGGCATAGTTTGTGATAATGTGCCCATATTGTGCACACATGTGCATCTTGGGATGGCTTACGATGTTGCAGGAGGAAGTTTCCCTTTCGACACACGAAAAAGCCAATTTCCATTTTTGAGGTGCCGAAATCGGGGTGTTCTGTGAAGCAACCACCAAATTAAAGTTTGGCATTGGTACCAAACCATTTTTCAAAAATACTATACCACCTTATATGGACAATTTCCCAACCGGTGTATCTGGAACCTTTCTGTCCATCCCTCATGAAAAAGAAAAATTCCTGCCGAATCGGTAGGAGGTTGCCAAGATTTGAACTACAAGTACATGATATAATGCTTGTGAATTTAAAAAAAAATCATTTATAGGTTCACAACATGCTGTTTCATCAGAGATCCACTTCAAGTTCAGCGAGGCTCAGCCCCGGGCTAAGAAGCTTCATGCCCGCCGTTTTGAATATAGTTTGAAACGGGCATACGAAATTCAAAAATGATCCAAACAATGTGAAACCTTCGCGTGGTGTCATATTATGTGTCACAGTTGCAAGGAAAAATATTGAACTTGAAAAATTACAAACATCATAAAAAATCCTTCACAAAATGACCTATCATGTTCGAGGTTTCATGGCATTTAGGTCAAACCACCAATGTTATGGCTAGAATCAGGGCATAGTTTGTGATAATGTGCCCATATTGTGCACACATGTGCATCTTGGGTAACCTTTAGTCCCGGCTGGTGGGTGCAACCGAGACTAAAGATGCCGGTGGGATAAGGACGCGTGGGTAACCTTAACTCCCGGCTAGTGGGTGCAACCGAGACTAAAGATGCCGGTGGGATAAGGACGCGTGGGTAACCTTTAGTCCCGGCTGGTGGGTGCAACCGAGACTAAAGATGCCGGTGGGATAAGGACGCGTGGGTAACCTTTAGTCCCGGCCGGTGGGTGCAACCGAGACTAAAGCTGTCGGTGGGGTAAGGACGCGTGGGTAACCTTTAGTCCCGGCTGGTGGGTGCAACCGAGACTAAAGCTGTCGGCGGGATAAGGACGTGTGGGTGGACACACTGCTCGATGAGATAAAGCATGTAGCGCACGATGCCCTATCGGAGGAACAAGACAAAGTAGAAGCAGCGCCGTGCCTATAAAAGGACCATCGATACGCCATGGCAAGCAGCTCAACAAGCCAACATAGGTAGAGAGAGTTTCATCCCCATGGATGGAGGGTTGGGAAATCTCCCATGGCGGAGCTTCTCGAAGATGTCGTTGGTGCACACGCCCTACGGCATCTTCAGAAGCTCCGCCTCGGAAAAATTTCCCTGCAAGCCCGTGAAAGACTCCATCTCCTCTAACATTGTTGGGGAAAGGGTTGAGAAATCTCCCGTGGCGGAGCTTCTCGAAGATGTCGTTGGTGCACACGCCCTACGACATCTTCGGAAGCTCCGCCTCAGAAAAATTTCCTTGCAACCCCGTGAAAGACTCCATCTCGTCTAACAGTGTTGGGGAAAGGGTTGAGAAATCTCCCGTGGCGGAGCTTCTCGAAGATGTCGTTGGTGCACACGCCCTACGGCATCTTCGGAAGCTCAGCCTCGGAAAATTTTCCCTGCAAGCCCGTGAAAGACTCCATTACATAAAGTTTCGATACATCACATAAAGTTTTGATACATCACATAAAGTTTCCATACAGTACATAGATTTACATAGGGTTTAGGGTTTAGGATATGAATCCTTCGTTGCGTATGTCGATCCCTTTCCTATGATCGCTTCTTAGGCCGTAACCATGGAGCATCTTCTTTGCTTAACGGGATGCTTGGGTCAGTTTTCACGGTGAAGGGCGGAATTTCATCAAACTTATCATAATCTGCTGACATGTCTGTCTTGTCCTCGACTCCCACGATGTTTCTTTTCCTAGAAAGAACTATGTGACGCCGGGGCTCATCGTCTGATGTATTCGTTTCCTTATTTTTTTCTTTTTTGCGGTCTAGAGGACATGTCCTTCACATAAAAAACCTGAGCCACATCATTGGCTAGGACGAATGGTTCGTCTCTGTAACCAAGATTCTTGAGATCCACTATTGTCATTCCGTACAGCTGGTTTACCTTTACCCCTTCTCCATTCATGTTGACCCAACTGCACCGAAACAATGGGACCTTAAAAGTAGGTCCATAGTCAAGTTCCCATATCTCCTCTATGTAACCATAGTATGTGTCCTTTTTCCCATTCTCACATGTTGCATCAAAGCGGACACCACTATTTTGGTTGGTGCTCTTTTTATCTTGGGCAATCATGTAAAATGTATTCCCATTTATCTCGTACCCTTGGAAAGTCAATACAGTCGCAGATGGTGTCGCGGCCAACAAGTAGAGCTGATCTCCAATAGTGGTGTCATTCATGAGATGTAATTGCAACCAAGTGCCGAAAGTCTCCATGTGATTTTTTAATCTAGTAGTCATCCTTCCCCGGGAACTTGGAGCGTACAACATTCATGTGTTCCTCGATATACGGAGCCACGGAGGTAGAACTTTGGAGAACTATGTAGTGTGCTTGATTCAAAGAATGTCCGTCCCTAAATATCATTGCTTTCTTTCCTAACGTGCCTTTTCCACTCAGTCTCCCCTCATACCGTGATTCAGGAACACCAATCGGCTTAAGGTCAGGAAGAAAGTCTACACAGAACCCAATGACCTCCTCTGTTCCATATCCCTTGGAGATGCTTCCTTCTAGCCTAGCATGGTTACGAACATATTTCTTTAAGACTCCCATGAACCTCTCGAAGGGGAACATATTATGCAGAAATACATGACCGATAATGTAAATCTCATCGACTAGGTGAACTAAGAGATGCGTCATAATATTGAAGAAGGACGGGGGGGAACACCAACTCAAAACTGACAAGACATTGGACCACATCCTTCTATAGCCTTTCCATACTTTCTCGATCGATTACCTTCTGAGATATTGCATTGAGGAATGCACATAGCTTCACAATGGCTAATCGAACATTTTTCAGTAGAAGCCCTCTCAATGCAACCGGAAGCAACTGTGTCATAATCACGTGGCAATCATGAGACTTCAGGTTCTGAATTTTTTTCTCTGCCATATTTATTATTCCCTTTATATTTGACGAGAAGCTAGCCGGGACCTTGATACTGTAAAGGACTTCAAAAGAGATTTCCTTCTCTGCTTTGGTAAGAGCGTAGCTACTTAAGTATTTACGTCCTTTATTAGTATGCTTGTTGTATGGGTCTTTGATACGTTGCTGGTCCTCCCGTGCTTCTGGTGTATCTTTTGTCTTCCCATACACGTCCAGGAAGCCTAGCAGGTTCACGCAAAGATTTTTCGTCACGTGCATCACGTCGATTGAAGAACGGACCTCTAGGTCTTTCCAATACTCAAGCTCCCAAAATATAGATTTCTTTTTCCACATGGCCGTGTGTCCGGTAATGGGGTCTTTCGGAACAGATTAACCGCCAGGACCCTTTTCAAAGATTACTTCTAGGTCCTTCACCATACCAAATACATTAGCACCTTTAGGGAGCTTAGGCTTCTTCCGGTAATCTGCCTCACCGTTGAAATTCTTGCCTTTCTTTCTTACTTGATGATTGGTCGGAAGAAATTTACGACACCCCAGGTACACAACCTTCTTACATTTATCCAAATATGTACCTTTAGTATTATCTAAACCGTGCGTGCATGCATTGTATCCCTTGTTTGACTGTCCTGAAATGTTACTAAGAGTAGGCCAATCATTGATGGTTACGAACAACAACGCTCGTAGGTCAAATGGCTCCTGTTTGTGCTCATCCCACACCTTTACACCTGGTTCTACCCACAACTGCAAAAGTTCATCGACTAATGGCCTTAGGTACACATCAATGTCGTTGCCGGGTTGCTTCGGTCCTTGGATGAGCACTGGCATCATAATGAACTTCCGCTTCATGCACAACCAAGGAGGAAGGTTGTAGATACATAGAGTCACTGGCCAGGTGCTGTGATTACAGCTCTGCTCCCCAAAAGGATTCATGCCGTCTGTACTTAGACCAAACCATAAGTTCCTCGCGTCACCTGCAAAGTTCGAGTACTTTCTCTCGATGTTTCTCCACTGCGACCCATCGGCATGGTGTCTCAGTTTCCCGTCTTTCTTACGCTCTTCTTTGTGCCATCGCAACAACCTAGCATGCTCTTTATTTCTGAACAGACGTTTCAACCGTGGTATTATAGGAGCATACCACATAACCTTCGCAGGAACCCTCTTCCTGGAGGGCTCTTCATCGCCCTCAATATCACCAGGGTCATCTTGTCTGATCTTGTATCGACATGCATTGCATACTGGGCATTTATCCATATTCTCGTACTTCTCACCGCGGTACAGTATGCAGTCATTAATGCATGCATGTATCTTCTCCACATCTAATCCTAGAGGGCAGATAGTCTTCTTTGCTTCGTACGTTGTCTCGGGCAGCTCGTTATCCTTTGAAAGCTTCGGCTTCATTATTTTCAGTAACTTCTCAAATCCCTTGTCAGATAAGCCAGTCTCTGCCTTCCATTGCAGCAGTTCAAGTGTGGTACCGAGCTTTGTGCTGCCATCTTCGCAATTTGGGTACAACAACTTTTTGTGATCCTTTTGCATGGCCTCCAACTTAAGCTTCTCCCTTTCTGTATCACATTGTTGCTTTGCATCAGAAATGACCCAACCAAGACCATCAGCGGGCTCATCTGATGCTCGTTGTTCTTCTTCATTGCCGCCTCCCTCTTCTTCATTTTCTTCCATTGCAGTATCACCGTATTCTTCAGGGGACATAGGATAGCCGTCATCATCCTCCTCTTCTTCATTTTTTTCCAGCCTAACCCCTCTTTCTCTGTGCATGGCCCAACAATAATATCCGGTCATGAAACCTCTCCGAAGCAGATGACTTTGAAGGATTCTCGGGGCAGAGTGCTCCGCCACGTTCCGACAGTCGACGCAGGGACAAGGCATAAAATTATCCACTTTGTTTGCCTTAGCCAAATCGATAAATTTATGGAGGCCTGCAATAAAATCGGAATGGCGTCGGTCCCCATACATCCATCGCATCCGTGCATCGATCTGCGTCATACTAATTAACCATTACAATAATATCGTGAATAGTAAAATGACCACCCTACATGGACAGATGCAATATTTTTGTATCAGTTACAGATAAAGAAGATAAGGTTGCTAACCTCAGCCGAGGATACCGTGTTGTGCGAACTAAAGTGTGGCTCGGACATTTCGTCGAACACCTTGTGCGCAATCAAAGAAAAAAAAGCTAGCACCCACTCCTCACACACAATCCAGCAAAATTTGGTGGGCAAAGGGCTGGGCTTATATATAGCCAAGGGAGGGTTTTTGGTCCCGGTTATTGCCACGACCTGGGACCAAAGCCCCTCCCGCGCGACACGTGGCAGCCCAGCAGCTCGCACCGCACCCAGGTCATTGGTCCCGGTTGATGGCACGACCCGGGACCAATGACTTCGGTGGGGGGTGCGCTGCTGGGCCGCCACGTGTCGCGCGGGAGGGGTTTTGGTCCCGGGTCGTGGCAATAACCGGGACCAATGCCTCTGTAGCTTCGTCGTCCCCGTGCATAAATATGAGGCCACAGCGCTCGCTTTCGCCATCGCCTCTGCCTCTCTGCAGTCCCTCTCCACCCCACCACTTTGCCTCTCCACCGCGCCGTCGTTTCGCCTCCCCTCCCTCTCCAATCTGCAGCGCGCCGTCATGGAGGTGCCCACGCTCAACCACTACGAGGCGGCGTAGTTTGCGATCTACGGCATCCTCGCGCCGCCGCGCGCGACCCTTCCCGCTGGATTTCGCATCAGCGAGGGGGGTGTGCCGGTGGCTCCGCTCCTCAACCCCCGCGGATACGAGATGGAGTACGTCATCGCGGAGCGTCACCGCCACCTGCCCGCGTGCATTAGGGCGTTGCCCCGGTACGCAGCGGGCAGCGAGTATTGGCCCCGGCTGTTCAAGAAGGAGCGGAAGGCCAAGCTTGGCAACCGTTTCGTGGACGGGCGCCTGGTGCACCCGGATCGCCGCAACCAAGAAGGACGGGAGTTGTTCTGGTCCGTCCCTGGACGGACCATCTACACCGCCATCGACGCTGCTATGCGCGCAGACGAGCTCCGTCTCCCGAACAACGCCGAAATCGTGGAGATTTCATCCGACGACGACGAGGAAGCCGGCGGCACGGAGGACAACGGCTCGGAGGACAGCGGCAGCGGAAGTGTTGTCGACTAGAAATTTATAAAGTCGCATCTTTATTTGTATGGAATTTGTGGTCGAATAATAAAATGTCTCAATTTAGACCTTTGTTTCGATTAATTCGTGAAAGATTTGTTCAAAAATAGTGATCAATTCAATTTTTACCTCGAATTAATTTCTGCCTCGAATTAATTTCTGCGCCGAATTAATTTACATTAATTCCTTACCCGCAAAAAAAAATTACATTAAATCCTAGACTGCTGAGCGTCGCGGGGTTTTTGGTCCCGGTAACCGGGACCAATGCCCTCGCGGCATGAACCGGGACCGGTGCCTGGCATTAGTCCCGATTACGAAAACGAACCGGGACCAATGTAATTTGGGCACTGGACCAAATGCCCTCTTTCTACTAGGTGCAATGGGGCTGAGGCCTATTGATCTAAAAAAAACTAACAAATTACAAGCATCCCGTTACGTCTCATAGTGAGTTTGTCCAACTGGTGATCTCCATCCACGAGTTCATACTATCACGTTAGCATCTGTATATGTACTAGACAGCTTGTGATATGTGTCCGCAAGTGCGAGTTCATACATTAGAACGATCATCTCTATACGAGTTCCTACATCCACAAATGGCCATCACTTGTGATAAACAGTAATCAACCGAATCATATATATACCAGTAAAAAGATATGTCTTCGCATCAAGTTTTCGACGATCATCATAGGAAAAAATTGGTCGAACTTTACAAAAATTAACTTGGACAGACCTAATAATATGGGCTACAAATTGGAATTTGTAATTCTAATTATCGCTTATATAGGCGATGCTGCAGCAGACACTAATGCTACTGGCCGGCCTGTAATTGCTTAGCCTATAAATAAGCCTTTGAAACTGCAGTGCAGAGGGCCATCCCCAAACTCGAAAGGCGAGGCCTTGAGAGAGACACTTGGATCTCCCATATGGCTCCTGCTACTCCCGGGGACAGTTGTCTTCTCCCTCGTTTGCTCTTGCTCCTCTGGGCGACGTCCGCCGCCGCGGTAACGAACGCACAGCTATCGGAGAACTACTACGAGTCTTCTTGCCCCGCCGCGCTTCTCACCATCAGGACTGCCGTGACGACGGCGGTGCTGCTCGACCGCCGCATGGGCGCTTCTCTCCTCCGGCTTCACTTCCACGACTGCTTTGTGCAAGCAAGTCCATCCATCGCCTACACTACTACATCTCCATCTGCCTCTTACAAGTAAACTTTTGTGCTCTAGCTTGCTCACATGAATCGATAGATCTGTTGATGAACAACAGGGGTGCGACGCGTCCGTTCTGCTGGACGACACCGCCAGCTTCACCGGCGAAAAGGGGGCGGGGCCGAACGCTGGGTCGCTGCGCGGTCTGGAGGTGATCGATAGGATCAAGATGCTGCTGGAGCTCATGTGCCCGCGGACCGTCTCCTGCGCCGACATCCTCGCCGTCGCCGCCCGCGACTCCGTCGTCCACGTAAGCTAAGCTAGCATAGCACTCTGTTGATCTATATTGAGGCCTGGAGTGAAACGACTGATAGATGATCCTTGGAAGGAGGAACATGGAAGTGACAAGCGCTGTACGTTACTTGGACTTTTTTGTGCAGCTTGGGGGGCCATCATGGACGGTTCAACTTGGAAGGAGGGACGCTACCACAGCAAGCGCGTCAGTGGCCAGCAGTGACCTGCCTGGCCCCAACTCCAATCTCAATGATCTACTCACTGCCTTCTCCAAAAAGGGACTAAGCACCACCGACATGGTTGCTCTCTCAGGTAATTTAGTGCATTGCCTGCGCTGCTACACACAGCTACTAAACAAATTACGCGGACAGAGATAAATGTCACAAGAGTGAAACATAATATCTTAAATATTTTTAAATTTGAACTAAAACCACGACAAATAGTATTTTGGACCGGAGGAAGTAGTAAATACTATGCATCATGCACGGAGAATAGTTGACCACACAGAGATGATAGTCAGTTTTTTGTTTTTGTTTGAGAAAGCAGTAGTCAGATGTTGATGCATGCCCCAAACCAAGTGCGTATGTATGCATGGCTACCTGCCGAGCTAGCCATACGGTAGATACACATTAATACATGTAGCCTTTTTGGTTCCATTATGACTCATTTTCTGAAAAAGTTCTTGGCAGCGTAGCTACCTAGATGATCGACCGAGTAGTGCCAGCTGCAGGGACACGCTAGCTAGCTTGGTTTTGTAAACACGACGCATTGCCTTTTGCCTGCATGCCCTGAATACAAACATGATGATCGATGGCTCTCGTCCCTACGCTTGTCACCACCTTTTCTTTTCGCAACTAGACAAGGCTTGCACGAGCCATCAAAATACCTTTTTCCTTGAGACCGGAAACATGCAACTACCTGATCACTCGAGTAGTCAAAGTCTGCCACCCAACTACCTCTCGGAATTCATTCATGCACCGTGCAATGTTCTAAATTCCAAGGAAGAAAATCACCATGCAATTATGCATGGACCCATGCTACTTCATCGGTTGTCCTTCGCATATATATGTCTAGATTATTTCTATCATTAGAAAATATATCATCTAAAATTTCTAATGATGTAAATTTTATGCTATATAATTTATTTATTTATTAAGTTAATTGTCGATCTAGGTATACCCACAGGACTTGTAAACTGAAGCACATGGAGTACATGCATGTAACTCCATCATTCACGGCACACAAGGAAAGGGTAACCCGAGAGTGGCGTATCATCGATAGATCTCGAGTTGACATCACTATACTGTTACTAGCTCGATCGATCACCACGTGAATGCATTGCACTTTGCTGCAGGGGCCCACACCATCGGCCGGGCGCAGTGCCAGAACTACCGAAACCGGATCTACACAGACACCGACATCGACGAGACATTCGCAGCTTCCCTGCGAGGCGGCTGCCCACAGGGAGGTGGCAGCGACGACAGCCTCGCGCCGCTCGATGCATCCTCATCGGACACCTTCGATAACGGCTACTTCTCCGGCCTCCTCTACCATCAGGGGCTGCTCCATTCCGACCAGGCGTTGTACGACGGCGGTTCCACGGACGATCTGGTCAGGAGCTACGCGTCCAACAATGATCAATTTGGCAGCGACTTCGCGGCGGCGATGCTGAAATTGGGCAACATCGGCCTGCTGACGGGATCCTATGGGGAGATCAGGGTCAACTGCCGGGTGGTGAATTAACGATGGAGCGATGGGGGCTATCATGCAGGATAATGAACAATGTGATTTCGGAAAGGGAGTGCCTAGATCTCAGGCCCCGAGAACTTCTTATGTCTAAGTCGCTGATGTCATCCTAATATTTGTGCTAATTTTCAGTTGCAACCTAATGACAACTCATAAGATTTGTACTAATTCTCAGTTGCAACCTAGTTGCAAATCATTAAATTCTCAGTTACACCCTAGTTACAACTCATACGTAACTTCCACTTTGCACGAATCACAAGGTAAATCGAATGGTGAAAGAGGCGACTGAGAACTAAGAAGTTCTCAGGCGACTGAGAACTAGCAAATCCGTTTCGGAAAATGCAGGAAACGAAACTGCATATGTATGCATGCTACCTATTTTTTATAATCTTCCTGGCTTATCCTGTTTTATTACATCCATAATCCATAAACGGTGACATCACACAAGTACATAAATATTTTCACATAGATCGGCACAAATCTCATTTTACCCACATTGTTCACGATGTTTTCTGTCCCCGTCAAACTACTTTCATGCCCTGAAGACAAATCCTTCCGAGCGCGCAGGGGAGGGGGGCAAAGAAGACACTAGTTGGTACAATAGAGCCATGTGTATACCTAGGAAACTTCGCGTTTCTTGCCTATGGTGGGCAAGCAAATACGAATAACCAATCATAATACGCATGTGGATGGTTTTTAGATAACACGACTCAATTATATCACCAAAGATGGTTCTTATACAACACTACTCAAATCACATTGCCAGGTGAAGTACAACTGAAATATACTGTCGCACAACAGAGTTCACGAGCATAATTAATTATACAGAGTCGGCGAGCATAAGCAAACAGGTGTTGGAATCACCTTACAGAACAGCCAGTCCAACAGATAACGAGCACAATGGACACTCAGCGGCATGGAAGTCCCGCCAGTATTGGAATAATCAGTTTGGCTTCTTCCTAGAGTAACATAGATATTAATGTAATCAGGTATGCGGAAAGTGCTATCAATCCATCCCAAGAGGTGAAATCATTATCTTTGATAGGCATTTCATTGGGCATCTATCCATCTTTGAGCAAAGCAAAGCGGCTTAGGATCTGATGTGTTATATAAACCTTTATATAGAAAAAATATGGCTTAGGCTGACAAATTGACCAGCAAATATCGTTGTACCACCAAATAAGGCGATGTAGGCACGAAATGGAATAGTGTGTCGGGCTAGGTCGAACGTCTTTGGGCACATTACTTCTTTATTACGCCATGTGCCCTCCGTTTCTTCTTTGTTTTCATAGTGACTTTATTTTCTCAGTGGTTTTTTTTCGAAATGGAGGATCCCGGCCCTCTGCATTCTAGAATGCACACGGCCTTTATTAAACTTCAAAACGTATCACAAAAGTATTACAGTTCATGGGTCAGATAGGGCTGATACATATACCAACCATCTGAATAAAACTAAAGATCTCACAAGAGAGTTATAGCAACAGCTAGACATTCGTCAATCTACTAGAATAATGCCACGAAGCATGGCTGAAGAAATCCGAAGTAAGCGCCACAAGACGGGTGCACCTAAAAACCCTGTGTTGTCGCTGATGCTTGGGTAGAATGAAAGCCCAGAGCTGAATCCAATGCGCCGCCATATGGATAACCTGCAAGAAAGAAGGAACTCTGGCCTTGTTAAAAATACAGTTATTTCAGCATTTCCAAATGGACCAACAAATGGCCGAAATGCCAATACGAATTCTGTCTTTATTCACTTTATCTACTCCATTTAGCCAATTCCCAAACATATTTGTAATATTGGTTGGTAGAGGGAGATTATAAGTGTAGAAAACCATACGCCATATAATTTTTGCGAAAGGACATGAAAGAAATAAATGTTCGATTGTTTCGTCTTCGTTACAAAAGGAACATTTTTTGCACCCATTCCAGTTTCGCTTGGCCAGGTTATCCTTGGTTAACAGAACTTTATTATTAAGAAACCACATGAAAATTTTAATTTTCATTAGTATTTTCATCTTCCACAAATATCTTGTGGGGAAACGTGGATGGCCATTCATGAGATCTTCGTACATAGACTTAACTAAAAAAATCCCCTTCTCGGATAGTTTCCACATAAACTTGTCATGTTCATTTGTTAAATTTACTTCCATCCACCTCTCACATAGGTGCAACCATGCCACCCATTTATTTCCAGTCAAAGTTCATCTAAAACCAATATCTAAAAGACTGTGAGACAAAACACCGTGAACGGGAACATGCTTTTTGTGCACGATATTGTATAAGGATGGATACTGACAAGCGAGAGACACCTCTCCTAGGCATATATCCTTCCAGAATCTGATGCCTTTCCCATCACCAATTTTGTAAGATCCTCGGGCAAAGAACTCATCTTTCACACTCATTAGTCCTTTCAGAAACAGTGAGTCGGTTGTTTAGCTTGAACTTGTGCTAGAGTTTTATTGACGAGATATTTGTTGTGAAGCAGCTCTTGCCACACTCCCTCTTCTATCAACAATTTATTCAACCATTTGCTTAGTAAACATTTGTTTTTCAGTTCTAGCACTTTAATTCCCAAGCCCCCTGGTCATTGGGTTGACAAATAATATTCCACCTAGTTAGCCTGTATTTCTTCTTATGTTTATCGATTTGCCAAAAGAATCATGAATGATAGAAATCTAAATGTTTCCTTACACCCTTCGATATTTCAAGGAAGGATAACATAAATATAGGCATACTTGATAGAACGAAATTAATTAAGACAAGTCTATCCCCGTATGACAATAGCTTCCCTTGCCAACATCCTAATTTACCTTCAAATCTACTTTCTAGTGGGTTCCACTCAGAATTGCGAAGCCTCCTATGGTGTATAGGTACCCCAAGGTATCTAAACGGTAAAGACCTCGACTCGCAGCCAAAAATCTCCCTATAAGTTTATTCCTGTTCGGCAGCTTTGCCAAAATAGTAAATCTCACTGTTATGGAAATTAATTTTTAGGCCCGAAAGTTGTTCAAAAATGCATAGGATTAATTTCATGTTGACCGCTTTATGGAAGTCATGTTCCATGAGAAGGATTGTATCGTCGGCGTACTGTAGGATAGATACTCCCCCTCGACTAGATGATGTATTAGTTCCGCAACCTGACCATTCTCTTTTTCTCTAGCAATTAGGATGGAAAGCATATCAGCGACGATATTAAATAACATAGGAGACAGGGGATCTCCTTGCCGAAGGCCTTGTCTAGTCTAGAGATAATGGCCAATGTCATCATTGACACGAATGGCTACGCTTCCATCTCGTATGAAATTATCAATCCACTTGCACCATAGAGGATCAAAACCTTTCATACGAAGGACTTGTTGTAAAAAAGGTCACTTTACCTTATCATAAGCTTTTTCAAAATCAATTTTGAAAAGAACCCCATCCATTTTCTTTCTGTGGATCTCATGAATGGTCTCATGTAGGACTACCACCCTTTGAGAATATGCCGTCCAGGCATAAAAGCTGTCTGAATGGGTCTTATAATTTTGTGAGCAATCACAGTAATACAGTTTGTTGCAACCTTAGTAAAAAATAAAAGTAACATTAAGTAAACATATAGGTATATATTGTTGTATTTGTACTGCGTTTTCTTTTTTGGGAAACAAGGTGACAACACCAGAGTTAAGCTTAAACAGTGATATGTTGTCTTCATGCAACTGTGCAAATAAAGCCATCAAATCTTTTTTAATGACGGCCCATATAGTTTGATAGAATTCCGCAGGGAACCCATCAGGTCCGGGTGCCTTGTTATGTTCCATCGATAATATAGCTTCATAATCTTCTTGTTCACAAAACATTTTGGTTAAGATCTCATTTTCTTCTGGTGAGACCTTTGGAATATCATTATTCATGTCCCCCATAAGAGTGAAACCATTGGGAGTTGGCTCCCCGAATAAACGCTTATAATATTCACAAATGAAAACTTTCAAATTCTCATCTCCTATAATGGTACCTTCATCTTGTTCCAGTTGAAAATATTTATTCTTTCTATGTTTGCCATTGGCAATAAGATGATATTTAGTACTGTTACCTCCCTCCTAAACATGTTTAACCTTTGCACGTTGTACCCACTTGGACTCTTCATCGTGCCTTAGTTTATTCACTTGTTCATTTGCGGTTCTCAAATTCTCTCTTTCTTGTTGAGATAAAGGAGATGTTTCAGCCTTTATATCCAAGTCATCAATGTTGGATAAAAGTCTCTCCTTTTCTTTTTTTACTTACCACTTTGGTTTTTCCCACCAGTGTAGGAACCTACGCAAATGTCTAGTTTTTTGTTGCCAATGTTCAATAGGCATGTCACCATGTGTCACGGATGCCCATTCAGTGGCCACTAAATCATAAAATCCATCATGTTGTGACCACGAAAGTTCAAACAAAAATCTTGCATTATTCCCCAGGTAGGCTTGCACCCCTGAGACAATCAAGAGTGGTGTATGGTATGCGCTTGCCCGTGTAAGAGCTCTCACCGTTACAAGAGAAAAATTCTATTCCCACTCAATAGTAGATAAAATACGATCAAGGTTTTCATATGTAGGTGTATCCCTATGGTTTGCCCAAATAAATAGTCTACTGGAGAGAGAAATCTCTTGTAAGTTTAGATTTTCAATGATTGTATTAAACATAAAAGGCAAGCGCGTGTTGAAGTTGGCATTATTTGTGTCTTCCCTTGTTCGCAATATATTGAAGTTGCCCCCAACAAGTAAAGGCAGTGTTTCATTTTCACAAACATGAACCAATTTAGTAAGAAACTCATGTTTCAAATTATCTTGTGTCGCTCTACAACTAGGAACCAAAATGCATTGGAAACCATCCTAGGGACATTTCAAATAAATTTTTAGACAGAAATCACCCGAGTTAACCTTATTAACTTATATTGTTTTAGTGTTAATTCCTACCAGAATGCCCCCGGCCTACCATGGGGTAAGCAGAACCATGCAAAATCCCTTCCCGGTGTCAGATGCTTGAGGAAAGGAACAGTGAAATTTGATCGGCCCGTTTCCAACAGAGCAACAAAATCAAGTTTCTGTTCCCTACTAGTCTCAGACACAAATAGATGTTTTGCTATATCTCGAAAACCCTCACTATTCCAAATCATTCATCTTAAACCTTGCATTTAGAAAGTTTTCTTTATCCTAACTCTAGCGCCTCTACGTACAATGGTAGGATCATAAACTTTTTTCTTATGCCCACGCGCTTGGGGAGGATCTTTGTCTAGATTATCAGCAAGATCATCTAGCCATGTTACCTCTTCCTCTACCAAATCATAGCACAGATTCAAAACTTTAGACACCGCCAGAATTGCTTCCCCTATACTATTTGTATCCGCTGTTGCTTCTTTATGTTCTAAAAGAGTTAAAGTTCTATGCAATTCGTTATCTTTTATGAGTTTTGCCACATCATTCTTTTGCGAAGATGTTTCCCCCAGAGACACCCCAACCCATCTTGCCCTTTCTATAATATCGATATTTGGAAAAGACAAAATGGAAAAGGTTGGGTCTAAATTCATCATGACACTGCACCAAATCCACTGCACGATCTAGTTGTGTGGTGTCAGCGTTAGGCTGGGCTCTAACACGACCACTCGACCGTAGCTCCATGGACGCCTTCTTCGGAATGCCTCCAAAGGCAATCACCTCGGCCAAAGATGGTTTATTCCTGTCGAGAATACCCCCAGTGGACACCGAGTCAGCGCCCAAGATCATCCTTCTATTATTGGGGGTAAAAGGTGTTCCCAACTTCAGCGTAGTTGGCCGCACTTCATCGGGCGCTGCCGCCACAAAAGAAATGGTCGTGTCAACCTGCCGCAGCACTCCGCCAGGCGGAAATTGTGTCGGGGCGAGGCCTCCCGACAGACCAACCTCTGGTATGCCAAGCTCCTCCCGCGTGTTGGCTGAAGTATCATCAGAAATATGCTCAAAGGTAACTTTTACGGGCTTCTCCTCTTGTGGAAACTTTGATGTTTGCTCATCATCGGCTACTGTCGCGGTAGCGGCATCGACCGCGTCAGCCTGTCGCAGTGCCCCGATAGGCAGTTTTTGTGCTACGGCAGAACCTCCCAGCAGATCATCTGCCACCGGTGCAACAATGCAGCGTGGCGAGACCGTGAATGGTAAAACCAGCTCCTGAGTTTCCACAACATTAACATTACAATCAGGATTAGGCATAATAGTATTACATAAATTTATATGTTCAAAATTATTATCATTGTTTTGTACTACCTCCTTCATCTGTAACTCAAAGGAACCAACAATGAGTCTGGGAGAGTGTAGCAACACTGCTGTATGAACCCCTCCAGCTGGTGTATGTCCTCCATTGTATTTCTGTGTATCGTTTGTTTCCTTAATAATTTGGTGTGAACTTCTATCTTCCTCCATATGACTTGTACCATCCTTTTTGCCTCCATCTATCTCATCATCCCCATCCTTACCCCTGTGTGGAAAATTCACATTCTCTCGGTAGCCGAATGAGTAGATGTTTTCTCCAACAAAAATTTCAGTCTATAGAAACCTACTTTTATCCAAATATCAAGATAAGATCGAATGAATTCAGGATCAACACAATATACCAAAACACTGACAATGCCTTTCTGCCTAGTGAATGGCATATCCACACTCTTGCTTTTTCCCAAAAGAGACCCAAGCCCCCATAGAGAAAGAAAATCTCCCCTGGCATCTTCAGGTACTCTCTCGATCTGTGCACACACCTCTAGTAACATGAACATTGGTTCATCAACCACTCTCCATTCATCGAACTTCAAATAAATAGGAGTGTAAGGAATTTGATATTGCTTGAGTGATTTTATTCTCTGCACCTCATCCTTAGTGGGGAGTTTTACTTTGAACACCTTCGGATAGAACTCAATAACCTCCCAATTGTAATTGGGTGATAAGACAAGCCTCTTGAGAATTTAAATCATCCGGGCCACTGTCAAAGAACCACCTTCCACCAGAACTTTGCCAACCCTTGAGTTCTCTACTCTATGTCTGTAAGAGTCAGTTGTGGGTAATTCCAGAAAAGTAAGCTTTTCATGTCCCAGTCCGTGGACCACCACAGAAGGTTTAAGAGAAAGCCACAATGGACACGAGGAGGTAATGTGCTGAGGAGATTCACAATTATCACAAACAATTACTATACACTCCTCGTGAAAATGCCCCGCTTGGTTACATATGAAAGAACAAAGCTTGTCATTCTTTTTTGGTTTTTTTGCAGGTCCATTACCATCCACCTCCATATCAGTGATGTTTTGTTTAGCCATAGCTGCTGCAACAACGGTTGCTACCGCGACAGCTAAAGAACTCGCGTCAGCCTGCCCAAGCTCCACGGCAGACCGATTTTGTGCCGTGGCAGGCTACTCGGCAGCCACGGCAGACCAAATCTGTGTCGCGGTAGGATGCCCTGCATTCATGGTAGGCCGATCCTGAATCGCGGCAGGAACATTCTGTCCATGTAATCACCTGCCCCGCTGCACCTGCAGCAATGGATGCACCAGCACCCACCAGAGACATCAGCGATGGTTGTTGAGGTAGGGCGATAACGCCGCTCTGAGTAGCAGCAGCAACAACATCCACCACCTGTTTGAGGATGCCTTGGATCAACGCCCCATTAGACAAATTGACGTGTTGAGCAGCATTGTTACCTCCACTGTGGTTTCTGTTTGCAACTGTTCTGAAGTTAGCCCGACCACCATTCCTACCCCCACTCTAATATTGACCACCTCCACGGGTAGCCCTAAATTCATACCGTCTCCTGTTCTGATAGCCCACATCATTGTTGTTTGAATTGTCATGAGAATACCCAGATCCTCCATGGAATCCACCATCTCCCCCACGAAAATTATTCTGTCACAAGAAACCACCAGCTTGATTTCCCTCATACCTCTGAAAGTCTCAGCCGCCCATGCCACTATCAACGCCGTGGAAAAAGTTTCCTCTACCAGTATAGTTCCCGTGGCCTCTTCCGGCCTCTTCTAGGAAAACCACGACCTCCGCCAGGGCCATTCTGATACGATACCCCAATATCCTTCACTCTCTAATATGAGATTCAGATAGATACAAGCCCTGCGTCACGCAAGGGCAGAATCACGAACACGCAGGTTCGGCTCAGGAGGAAGAGAGGAAGGAGTTCAATTCAGTTCTATTGTCTTTGATCCCCTCTCAATCACTTGCCAGACACGTAAGTAGTTGCCGCTGACGTCCCTCGTTAGCCCATGGCCCTGGTCGCCAGATGGGCCTTGCGTACCGCTTGGCGGAAGTCGGCCCGCTTCTTCTCCCTCAGTGCCTTGGTGACGCACAGGTTCGTGACAGTACCCCCTCCTCCAGAAGCGGATTGCCCCCAAGCCGATGATGCTGGGAAGGCGTCGACGATGGTGTAGACAGATTCCCAGGAGTCGCATGTGGTCGGTAACCCATGCCACCTTACCTTCACTTGCGGTATGAGCTTGCTCCCTTGTCGGATCATCCTTTCTCCTCGAATTTCAATGGGCTGCGTAATAGAAGAAGTTCGCATGGACACTATTGGTAAGGTGGAACTTACCACATCTGTTGGTTTGACCACTTTCTTCAGCTGCGACACATGAACCACCGGGTGAATTCTGGAAGTTGGAGGAAGTTGTAGTTTGTATGCTACATTTCCCACCCTTTGCAGAACGAGATATGGCTCGAAGAACCTGAACCCCAACTTCTGCGACGAACGTCTCTCCACGGAAGACTGGACATACGGTTGGAGCTTCAGATAAACATAGTCGTCCACTACAAATTGTCTTTCAGTTCGTTTCTTATCAGCTTGGCTTTTCATGCGCGATCGAGCGCGTTCTAGATGCTGTTTGATGAGTGGTACCATTGCCGCCCGCTCCTTCAGCCACTCTTCCACGTCTGTATGTCCAGGCAGCGATGCATTTTCAATGGCAAAGTGGCGAGGAGTGCGACCAAACAATACCTCGAATGGTGACCGACCCAACGCCGAATGGAAAGCAGTATTGTACCAATATTCTGCTTGCGGAATCCACTTAGCCCACTGTTTTGGCTTAGCATGCACTAGGCAGCGCAAATAAGTCTCCAAACACTGATTCAGGCGTTCAGTTTGCCCGTCTGTTTGAGGATGGTATGAAGAGCTGAGATTCAGAGTAGTGTCTGCTAATTTGAACAGCTGCTGCCAGAACTGACTGATAAATATTTTATCCTTGTCTGAAATCAACACCTGTTGCATGCCGTGCAGCTTATACACGTTGTCCATGAAGGTTTGAGCTATGGTGGCGGCAGTAAATGGATGGAGAATTGGTATGAAATGGCCAAACTTGGTGAATTTATCCACCACCACTAGGATGGCATTGTGCCTGTTTGATGCTGGTAAGCCTTCTATGAAATCTAGGCTCACTGTGTGCCACGCTGATGGGGGAATCTTGTGTGGTTGTTCAGATTTGGCTTGATGACAAACAGTGAAAGCACTCACATACTTTAGCACATCTGCTTTAAGACCAGTCCACTGGAACAGCTGTTTCACCTTGTGATAAGTGGCTAACGTTCCGGAGTGCCCTCCCAAACCACTGTTGTGTAGGGCCAACAATACAGCATTATGTGCTTCTTTGTTACTGCCCAACCAGACTCTCCCTTTATAGCGAATGATGCCATCCGACAGAGAGAAACCTTGCTCATTACTGCCCCCAATGCTTAACTCTGTTAGTAGCTGCATTGCTTTGTCGTCTTTCTGGTACCCTTCTATCACTGTCTCAATCCACCGCGGACGCGCCACTGATACCGCTGCTAGTGAGTAGTGTAGTGGTTTACGTGACAGGGCATCAGCCGCTTTGTTGGCGCTCCCTTTTTTGTAAACCACTCGGTATTGGAGACCCATCAGCCCGAAGAATGCTTTTTGTTGGATCTTCGTGTTGAATTTGTGGTCACCCAGGTGAATTAGGCTGCGATGGTTAGTGTGAATTGTGAACGGCTTGTGCTGCAGATACGATTTCCACTTCTCAATCGCCATGAGTATCGCTAAGCATTCTTTGTCGTAGATGGATAACGCCTGGTTCTTCATCCCCAATGCTTTACTGAGAAAGGCAATTGGATGCCCACTCTGGGACAGTACAGCACCCACTCCCAGTGCGCTGGCATCCGTCTCCAATTCGAACTCCATAGCAAAATTAGGCAATGCCAACACAGGCGCATGCGTCAGAGCCTGCTTGAGAGTCACAAACGCCTCTTGCACGGTGGGTGTCCATAAGAGTTGCGAGTTCTTCTTGAGTAAATTGGTCAAGGGCCGGCTAATGATGCCGAAATGGCGGATGAACTTCCTGTAGTAACCTGCCAATCCAAGGAATCCCCTTACTTGTTTTAAAATTTTCGGTTCCGGCCAATTCTACACTGCCGCAATTTTGCTAGGATCGGTCGACACCCCCTGCACACTGATTATGTGTCCTAGATACTCTAGAGATTGTTGCGCAAACGAGCACTTCGAGCGCTTCACAAACAGTTGGTTTTGTTCAAGCAACTGGAAAACCTCCTGTAGGTGTTGCTAATGTTCTCATAGTGTTCTGCTGTACACCAAGATGTCGTCGACGAACACCATAACCGACTTGCGAATGAGATGCACAAAGACCGTGTTCATTGCTGACTGGAATGTCGCAGGCGCACACGTCAGACCGAATGGTATAACTCTGAACTCATAGTGGCCACTGTGCGTGCGAAACGCCGTCTTGCACTCATCTTCTTTAGACAATCGTATCTGGTGATAACCTGATCGCAAATCCAGCTTAGTGAAGTACCTAGCTCCAGCCAATTCATCCAAGAGCTCATCGCCAACTGGCATGGGATATCAATCTTTAACGGTCAATGCATTGAGGTGGCGATAATCCACACAGAAACGCCATGTACCATCCTTTTTTCTGACCAACAGTACCAGCGATGCATATGGGCTATGACTGGTTTTGATTATCCCCTGTGCTAACATCTCCTTAATCTGACACTCGATCTCGTCTTTCTGCTGTGGTGAATATCTATATGGTTTCACGTTGACCGGCTACACCCCTGGAAGTAGAGTGATGTGGTGATCATACACTCTATGAGGAGGAAGAGCAGTTGGTGTGCTAAAACGGCACATATGTTTTTGCAGCACTTGCTCAATCTCCACTGGAATTGTTTCCACCTCCCCTGTATATGTGGTGTCCAGCTGCACAATGTGTTCGAGCGCTCTATCAGCAGCTAAGCCTTGCAATTCTGCCAGAGATATGGGCTCGCACTGTTGAACATTTGTTCTGACTCCAGTTAATTGTATGCGCTGCCCATTCAGCTTGTAGCGAAGCGTTTTGCGCGTCCAATCCACCCACATTGGCGGCAAACTTTTGAGTCAATCCATGCCCAATATCATGTCGTACCCATGTACACTAAAAACTTTGAATGATGTTGTAAATGTTGTGCCTTGGCACGACCATTCCACCGCTTGCGTGGCCAAATTGACTTCACTGCGACCACCATCAGCCACTGTCACCTAAATCGTAGGAATGGATACAATGCGAAGGCCTAACTGAGCAAAAATTTCCGCATTGATAAAGTTGCCAGCACTAACCGAATCAATAAGCAACAAAATCTGTTTGCCCTTGCATTCTTCTTGGAGTCTGATGCTTCTCTTGGACTACACGCCAGTTAATGCACATGGAGAAATGTGCATCAATGTCTCATCCTCATCACTGGATGCTTCTTTCTCCTTGTCAGACTCAAGAGACTGTACCTGTAGTACCTCCACTAATTCTTCCACCACATTCAGAGCTACTGTCTTGCTGCACTTGTGACCTGGATGGAATTTTTCCCCACATGTAAAGCATTCGCCCCTGGCTCTTCTTTGATCTCTGAGTGTTTTCAGCTTGTCATCCCATTGGCCTCTTTTCTGTTTGTCCTCACTTGTTTTCATAGTATCATTTGGTGTTGGAGAAATAATACCCTTGCCAGGAAATCCAATCCTTGCATAAGATTGCTTGTAATCAGATTTGTACTTAGAGTTGGAGTACATCTTCAGTTCATCTAGCATTTCCTCCTGTTTTTCAGCAAGTACTAAAGCAACATCGACTGTTCTTGGGTTATGCAATCTAATAGCTCTTTGAATTTCTTTTTTCAAGCCAGTAATGAATTTGGTAACAAAAAATTCCTCATCATAATGTTTGTTGTATACCAGAATTTTTTGTCTAATTGCCTCAAATTTGTTGTAGTATTTCTCTATAGTTTCAGTTTGCCTACATCTCTCCAATGCCTCTAAATGTCTATGGTGTTTATCTCTACTAAACTTAGAATGCCCAGCCACACACAACTCTTCCCAATTATCTACATCATGTTCGGCTTCAAAAGTTTGTAACCAGAGAGCAGCATTACCCACAAAATGGATGGTAGCAAAATTTGCCCATGTGTCATGATCGACATCATACAACATAAAGTACTTCTCAGCTACTTTTTTCCACCATTTTGGGTTGTCACCGTAAAAACGGGGGAAATCCGTTTTAGGAGGCCTAGAACTGCGATTGTAGGAACGAGACTCATGAACATAACTATCCCCGCCCCCCTCAGATCTATCAGTAAGATCGAAATTGACAGAAGTGGGATTTAACTTGCGCGTACCCTTTGCCAGGGCAGGTGCCCGTGCCTTGGAGGCAACAATCACTGTGCCATGTGTATCATGGAGAACATGGTGCCCTTCGGGCCGTGGCGTCTGGTCATCGTCAGATGTGCGTCCTGACTCCAATATTGCCACACAAGAGTTGACCTCGGCTAGGGACAGTTGAAGAGCATGAATAGAGCCCTCCACCGTAGGAACCCATGAGGAGATGCTCTTGATGTTTTCACAGAGAACTGCTTGATTGGAGACAAATGTCTGAATCGATTCACTGACAGACTTTAGAGTCGCCGCCGTGTCTTCCCCTTGCTTTCGTACTGTCTCCATGAGAAGGGATAAATCGGATTGTACCTTCTTCATCTCCAATCCGTCGCCGAATTCCCACACCTTCGCGTTTGGTGCCAACGCCTGCCGCCGCCGTCTAGAAGCCCCCCCAATTGCGAGCTGACTAGGTGTCCGAGCCGGAATTTTACAAATCACAGAAGATCTGTGACCAACCGCTCGAATCTCCCCCTAATCCCCGCTGCAAGCAATCTACCGCCACCGTCGCCACCAGATCGATCTGGTTTCCGATCGCTCCGCCACCGCGGAGAAGAAAAAACCCGTGGGATTTTACGAGAGATCCCAACCACGAGTTCGTCCCCTCCGATTCGCCGCCCTCTCTATCGACAGGAGCTGCGATCCGTCGCTTTTAGTGGAAAAAATTTGCCTCAGATCAGTGGCTCTGATACCAGATGATACGATACCCCAATATCCTTCACTCTCTAATATGACATTCACATAGATACAAGCCCTGCGTCACGCAAGGGCAGAATCACGAACACGCAGGTTCGGCTCAGGAGGAAGAGAGGAAGGAGTTCAATTCAGTTCTATTGTCTTCGATCCCCTCTCAATCACTTGCCAGACACGTAAGTAGTTGCCGCCGACGTCCCTTGTTAGCCCATGGCCCTGGTCGCCAGATGGGCCTTGCGTACCGCTTGGCGGAAGTCGGCCTGCTTCTTCTCCCTCACTGCCTTGGTGACGCACAGGTTCGTGACACATTCCCTCTCCATGGGCCTCCACCACCTCCTCCACCATAGCTCACCTCGCGTAGCTGCCTCCCAGTTAGGGTTTCGGCTGTCATGGAAACGAGGTGATGTCGAACAATGATACGTGCCCCGAAGTTGACGTCCTTAGGTAATGTACCTCAGGTCGCCAGGTAGGTTTAGGCCCGGATTCAGATTCAGTCTGGTTGAAACGTTGTGGTCTGGAATTACTAACCCGGACCTGCAGAGGTACAAGGCCAGCAAAACGAGATCCAACCCATGCCCGTCTAGGGCCCAAATTTCTGAAATTCAAAACCTGCTTAATTTCCGGATCAACAGATCTCGCCGCGATAGACGTTGAAGATGGCGAGCTAGCTATCTTCGTTTTCCGCTGCTGGCAGACCAAAGTCCAACCTTCCCCATCATCATCGGAGTTATAGCCAAGAAACGCAGAAGGGTCCAGCGGTGGTCTTCTGAGCGATCGTATTGAACGAGACAAAATTTTAGCAGAAGCACTTCTGCTACCATCCATCGAAACTGCACATACCTGCGATGACAGCGAGACCCACAGCTCCTCGCCGCCAGTCTTTGTTGCCGCCTACGCTCCGATCGCTTGGCCATCCTAGAGGATGACCCACACAAGTCTCCATCATCCTCTTCAGGCGACCGGCACAGATAATTAGCGCCAGAGTCTTCCCGCTCCTGAGAGACGGATTCGTCCGCCGCATCATCCTCGCCGTCGGACGACAACGCCCAGAACTTGCCTCTCTCCGACGAGATTCCTAGTAGTGATACAGGATCGCCCCTGGAAAGCCCATTTGAAACCCTTCTGGAAAAACTGGAATCACCCTCGGAATCGCCTCCGGATTCGTCCCACGTCGCCCTTCCACTATTCTGTCAGCGTGGTCGTGTTGATGTTGATCTAGTGGCAGCGGCATAATGGTAAGATCATGGCCTTGTAAAATCAATGTGGTTGGTTGTGTCGTTATCTGCGGAACATGGAACATTATTTGGTACTTGGGTTGTGCGGTGCGGACGTGCGGTGGTACGTCCATAAAACTCCAGTCTTTTCATGAACGGGTTTCTTCTGTGCGATGGTACATCCATCATAACTGCTGCTGCTGCTGCTATGCCTTTATCATCTACGAATGCATATTTGTACCCGTGGACTGATACACCGAGGTTCTTTGCCGCCTTTTTTAGCACATGCTTGCTGCTAGGAAGCATGCTAGTCTAACAAAAATTGAATATAAAAAGATCATGGCACCGACTGAGAATCCAATTCGCCTCAATATAAATGCATTGAACCAACAACAAATCAATTGGTTGGATAGATTTTTTTGACAAAGGGAATATAATGACATCGCGAAGATACAGATTACACATAGTCTCTATACCAACAAGATGACCAAAGATAGCAAGGATGAAAACAGCCAAGACAAAATAAAAAAGAAAGAAAAATAAAACAAAGACCCGTCACGGTGTGCAACCACCCACAAGAAGCACTCTAACCACCACCGAATACAACACCCATACTACAAACTAGTCTCTCCAAAAACAATGCATCCAATAAGGACACAATGCACAAGCGTTGTCGTTGCCCGATCGAGGATGTTGGGTTTTCACCCCGGAGAAATTTCGAGTTTTCAAAATAGTGTCTTCAACAAGGTCATTGCCAGGTACAACCAATGAATGCCAGACCTTGAGTTTTCACCCTGAAAATGATGCTCGGTACTCAAGGAGCACCACCAAAGATGTAGTCTACCTGTGTTGCCACCCCTGCTTGACAAGGCTGCTGCTGCAAGTCGCCGAACACCCGACATACAGGGAGAACATGTGTCGCTTTGTCTTCAACATAACCAAAACCCTCTCTACCAAAACCAACCTCCAGTAGCATCCACCATAACCTTCTCCATCTCTGTCAGTTTCATGGAAATCTATATGAAGACATGTCTCATTGTACCGACCACAAGACAAAGTTCGTGCCTCACCCAAAAAGGGTGTGCACGACCGCATTGTTTCCGCTCTAGATACCAAGTAGCATCCTATGCCAAATTGCGAGAATCTCCGAGAGGAAGAACGAAACTCGAGGGTTGCCCAATCAAGGAGGCATACTTGGTGGATCGACGATTTGGCGCTTGGAGAACAACATGGTTGGCCACCTTTATTCAGACCGATGCAGTAGTCCCCACTCCATCGGCCGACTCTCAGCGATCGGTGGTCTGACTTCTGGCTTGCCTGCCTAGAACTCCATCCACAAACTTCTCTGCCGCAAAAACAAACCTAGGTGCCCTGGAGCTTGGCCATGAGGACGCCCCGACTGCCGAAGGGACCATCTCGCTGATCGCCCTGTCGCCACATGATCAATGGAAACTAGGAGGATGTGGTTGAGGGAGAAGCGTTGTTCTTGCCGATCGCCCATGATCCCTGAAGTATGGATCGATCTAGCCCTAGATAACCATCCCGCAGATCCTAGACAAGCCCATGATCCACCTCCAATCAATGGGATTGGCATGGACATAGGGAGAGGAGGTGGGCCAAGGGGATTACCCCTCCATCGACATCACCAGAGCCTGCCCATGCTTCACTAGAGGATCCTAAGAAGAGGCGAGGGGGAGGAGGAGGCAGAGGGATGGTGACGGTGGTGTTTGGGTCTCCCTCCGTGTCGCCAGATGAGGGCGATGTGTGGTGCTTTTCCCCTTGGAAGTTGATGGGTCCTAGTCTTCTTAATTATAAAACACAAGTTAGTTTGAATTATTGGCAGACCATGTGAAATTATATTCCCCATCATTACTTTTTCTGACAAATAGCATATATTAATATCACGAAGAGATCAATTACATCCAACCTATGCAACAACACATGCATGTCCTTACAATACACACAACCCAGAAAAATCAAAGAAGAATTACAAAAAAGAAAAGTCCCACTATAGTGATCAATTCCTTGTAGCAACGACACTAGCACAACCGGAAAAACACTAGAAGTCCATGTAGGGTTCTGAAGCAGGAAACCAAAAACATTTAGCTACACGAACACTAATACCAGGATCTATACTATGTAGACATAAGTAACGGAAAGGAAGACGGTATTCATACCCCTGAAGACCGAGAAATGCCTTACGCAAGAAGGCGTATGTTGAGGAAGATGAGCAGCTCCAAGCACCCCAAGTGCGGCGCCTCCAAAGTTCTACACACGTTCGGTGTAGGCAACGTCTCCCGGGCTCCGATCCAGCCGATCAGCGGAAGAGGAAAGATGGCGGACCAAAGATCACATGATGGTAGTGTGAAGTTGGAGAAAGTACCTCGGGGTCCTCTCCAATATTATAGAGAAATCCCCAAAGAAAATGAGAGAGAGAGAGAGAAGAGAGAATGAGATGCTTTGCAAGGGGAGGGGGTGACCCCTATATATAGCAGGAGGGGAGGGGCACCACCCAAGGGGCAAGAAGTATGGGACTAAACCCCACAGCCGCCGGCCACCAAGGAGGAGCCGTCGGCCCTAGATGGGCCCCACGTGGGGAGCCCATTAGGGTTTGGCCAGCTAGCTCTCCTCCATTAGGCGCCTTGCCCTCTTGGGCCTCCCCTTCGGGTGAGGCCCGTTAGCAATGGGCTGCCTATAAAAATATATATATTAGTATTAACAATTAATTGATATAAAACACTTATATTATTATATTGTTCATCCCGTAACTCCTTTCGGGCCCCTCCGATCAACATCGGGTGTTACATGGAACTATTCTGATTTCTCTCTCTCATTTCTCCTACGATGTCGTATCAATCCCTAAGCATCCCCACCCTTAAGCGTGACACCCTTCGGTTCGGAAACACTCCGGACATGATCGAGACCTCTCTCGTATCAATGATCATCAACGAGACCTGGATGCCCATGATGACCCTTGTGCATTTCACGAATCTCATGATTTGAACCTTTAACTTCGCGTCCCATTCCCTTTGCCACTTAATACCTAGTTCATCTGAGATTTGATCTTTGGTATCTCCATACCTAGTTCAATCTTGTTACCAAAGGACTTGTTTACTCATTCTCATGCCATTGCATTCCGTGACCTAGTCACATGGTTGCAAGCTTCATTAATGCAATGTCACTGAGATGGCCACGTGTATCTATCTATTACTTGGATTGGAAAATCTCGGTCTTGATATGTACTCCTCTAAGCGTTCCTTTGGGAAACCTGAGTGGTACCTTTTTTATCACCCTTTCACGGCTTGATACTTGATACGATCAGAGCTCCCTCCGGTAACGGTGATTTGTATTATCTCATAGTTTAAGGATCAGGTTGTGAGGTTTCCTTTGTTATCATTAATGATGAACCTTTGTAACTAGATCTCATTATGATATTACTATTGGTTGTTTTTATCACATTATTCAACCAATGATATGACCTCATTGTCAATTGGCATTAATGCTCATGATCTCGAAACCCTAGATCATCCACTTGACCAATGAGCTAGATTGCTAGAGGTAACTAGAGACACAGTTTATTTACATACCACGTGTATATTAACACTTTGTATTAACACGTTTATAGGACGACATGAAACATATTATGAACATACAAGATATATATCAAATAAAACATTTTATTATTTGCCTCTAGGGCATATCTCCTTCAGTCTCCCACTTGCACTAGAGTACAAATTAATCTAGTTTACAATCGGCAAGAATCTAACACCAATGTCATCCTGGTGTTGTTTATGCTTGGCTTGTAGAAGATCCTTAGTCAGAGGATCTGCAACATTAAGATCTATCTGTACTTTGCAAATCTTGATTTTACCTTCATCCACATTTTGTCGTATGGCGTGAAAATGTAGCTTGATATGTTTGGCCATGGAATGAGTTCTTGGTTCCTTTGCGTTTGCAATGGCACCCGTATTGTCACAATAGATCGTCATGAGGTCTTGCACGCTTGGAATAAATCCTAGTTCGATGATGAAATTCCTTATCCAAATAGCTTCATTCGCTGCTTCAGCACCTGCGATGTATTCCGACTCCATTGTGGATTGTGCTACTACTGGTTGCTTCCTGCTCTTCCAACTTACACCCACCATTCACCAAAAATACATATCCTGTATGAGACTTCGAGTCATCAGGATCCGTGTTCCAAATCGCATCCACGTAACCAGTTACGCTCAGAGGTTTGTCACTACCTTCATAGACTAGGAGCATATCCTTTGTTCTCTTGAGATACTTTAGGATATTTTTCATAGCTGTCCAGTGATCCATACATGGATTACTTTGGTATCGTCTCGTCAAACTAAGAGCCAATGCCACATCAGGTCGAGTACTCAACATTGCATACATGATAGAGCCTATGGTTAAGGCATAGGTGATTTTAGACATCTTTTCTCTATCAGCATCCGTTGTTGGACATTGAGTCAAACTCAGTATGCTACCTTTCATTACATGCACAAAACCTCATTTGGCCTCTTCCATTTTGAACCTTTTCAAAATCTTCTCAAGTTAAGTACTTTGACTTAATGCAATTAGGCGTCTCTATCTATCTCTATAAATCTTGATTCCCAATATGTATGCAGCTTCACCTAAGTCCTTCATGGAAAACCGACTACTCAGATATCCTTTTACGCTCCCTAGAAGTTCCACATTATTCCCAATCACTAATATGTCATCCACATATACTACTAGGAATGCCACTGAGCTCCTACTCACTTTCTTGTAAACACAGAACACTTGTTGATTTTGAACAAATCCAAAACTCTTGATCACTTGATCAAAATGTCGATTCTAGCTCCGAGATGCTTGCTTCAGTCCATAAATGGATCACTGAAGCTTGCATACTTTCCCAGCATCCTTAGGATCGACAAAACCTTATGGTTGCATCATATACAACTCTCATCAATGTGTCCATTGAGGAACGCGATTTTGACATCCATCTACCATATTTCATAATCGAAATGCGCATCAATTACTAGTAGAATCTGAACAGATTTTAGCATCGCTACGGGAGAGAGGGTCTCATCGTAGGCAACTCCTTGAATTTTTCAAAAATCCTTTGCAACAAGTCAAGCTTTATTTATAGTCACATTACCATCCGCATCTGTCTTTTCTTAAAGATCCATTTATTTTCCATGGTTGTGCAGCCTTCCGAAAGATCCACCAAGATCCAAACTTGGTTTTCGTATATGGATCCTATTTTGGATTTCATGGCTTCTAGCCATTTCTTGGAGTCAGCACTTTCCATAAATCTGTAAGAGACATCATAGACTGAACCATATCTAAGAGAGTTCGATTACGATGTTCGGACACACCATTACGCTGTGGTGTTCCCGGCGGTGTCAACTGTGAAAGTATTCTACATTTCTTTAAATGCATGCCAAACTCGTAACTCAGATATTCACCTCCGCGGTCAGAACGCAGAAACTTAATCTTCTTGTTACGATGATTTTCCACTTCACTTTGAAATTCCTTAAACTTCTCGAAAGTTTTGGACTTATGTTTCATAAAGTAGACATACCCATATCTACTCAAGTCATTCGTGAAAGTGAGAACATAACGATATCCACTACGCGATGCTACACTCATTGGACTGCACACATCGGTATGTATTATTTCCAATAAGTCTGTAGCTCGCTCCATTGTACCAGAGAATGGAGTCTTAGTCATTTTTCCCATTAGACATGCTTCGCATCTTTCAAGTGATTCAAAATCAAGTGATTCAAGAAGTCCATCTGAATGGAGTTTCTTCATACGCTTCACTCCAATGTGACCAAGACGACAGTGCCACATGTATGTAGAATTATCATTCAATTTTATTCGTTTAGCATCTATGTTGTGAACATGTGTATCACTACTATCGAGATTCAGTAAGAATAAACCATTCATCTCAGGTGCATTACCATAAAAGATATTACTCATATAAATCGAACAACCTTTATTCTCGGACTTAAAAGAGTAACCGTCTCGCAATAAACAGGATCCAGATATAATGTTCATGCTTAACGCAGGCACCAAATAACAATTATTTAAATTTAAAACTAATCCCGAAGGTAGATGTAGAGGGAGCGTGCCGACGGCAATCACATCAACCTTGGAGCCATTTCCAACGCGCATCGTCACCTCGTCTCTTGCCAGTCTTCGTTTATTCCGCGGCTCCTGTTTCGAGTTACAAATATGAGCAACCGAACCAGTATCAAATACCCAAGCACTACTACGATTACTAGTAAGATACACATCTATAACACATATATCAAATATACCTTTCTTCTTGATGTTGCCGTTCTTCAGATCCGCCAGGTACTTGGGGCAGTTACGCTTCCAGTGACCAGCACCCTTGCAGTAGAAGCACTCAGTTTCAGGCTTAGGACCAGCCTTGGGATTCTTAGCAGGTGCGGCAGCTTTCTTGCCGTCCTTCTTGAAGTTGCCCTTGTTCTTATGCTTGCCCTGTCTCTTGAAATTGGTGGTCTTATTGACCATCAACACTTGGTGCTCCTTTTTGATTTCCACTTCAGCAGTTTTCAGCATGGACGACAGTTCAGGCAACGTCTTGTTCATGCAGTGCATGTTGTAGTTCATCACAAAGTTCTTGTAACTTCGTGGCAGTGATTGAAGGAGACGGTGAATCCCCAATTCATTAGGAATCGATATCCCCAATTCTTGGAGCTTGTTTGCGTACCCAGACATGGTGAGCACATGCTCGCTAACGGAGCTTCCTTCTTCCATCTTACAGTTAAAGAACTTTTCGGAGGCCTCATAGCTCTCCATGGCCGCGCGAGTCTCAAAAATTAGCCTGAGCTCCTTAATGATCTCGAACGGGTCGTGGTGCTCAAAACGCTTCCGGAGCTCCGCTTCTAAACCGTACAGGATGGCACACTGAACTGTGGAGTAATGATTTTTCCGAGTGGCGAAAACATTCTTTTCGTCATCGGTGGCATTATCTGCAGGTGGGTCACCTAGCGGTGCTTCGAGCACATAGGTCAACTGACCAGCCCTGAGGACGATCTTCAGTCCACGGAACCAGTCCGTGAAATTGCTTCCATTGTTCTTAAGCTTTTCTTTCTCTAGGAACGCATTGAAATTGATGGAGGGGGTCGCCATAATCTACAACAATTTGCAAGTAGTTTAGACTAAGTTTATGACAAATTGAGTTCAAATTTAATTTTTAAACTAACTAGGTGAACTCCCACTCAAAACAACATCCCTCACATTGTCTTAGTGATTACACGAACCAAGTCCACTACACCAAGTCCGATCTTCACGAGAGAAGATGTAGTTTCATCGGCGAACAATCTTCATGTTCATCATATCATTTATATGACTCATGCTTTACCTTTCGGTATTCTGTGTTCCGAGACCATGTCTGTACATGCTAGGCTCGTCAAGATAACCTTAGTTTCCGCATGTGCAAATCTGGCTTGCACCCGTTGTATGCACACGTAGAATCTATCACATCCGATCATCACGAGATGCTTCGAAACGACGAGTCTTAGCAACGGTGCCAACTAAGGGTGAACACTTTATTACTTGATATTTAGTGAGAGGGATCATCTTATAATGCTACCGTCGCGATCTAAGCAATACAAGATGCATAAAGGATTAACATCACAGGCAATTCATAATTAGTGTGATATGATATGGCCTTTTCTTCTTGCGCCTTTGATATCCATCTCCAAAGCACGAACATGATCTCCATCATCACCAGCATTGCGTCAAGGTTAGTGGCGCCGTTTCATGGTTGTCCATCATCACCAGCAACTATTACAACTACTTGGAATAAAGCTATTACAAGATGAATAGACACGCAGGTCTTAACAGAATTAAAGACAACCATTAGTCTCCTGCCGGTTGCCATATTACAAAAAGGATCATTGCATACATCAAATACAATCACAATCACATGATGGCCATATCACATCACAAAACCCCTGCAAAAACAAGTTAGACGCCTCTAATTTTCTTTGCATGTTTTACGTGGTTTGAGGCTTTCGCACAAGACCGATCTTACCTACGAACAAGAACCACAACGTTGATACAAGTGTTGTCAGATGCTCATTGTAAATTGAATCTTAACTATGGTGGGAGAGACAGACACCCGCAAAGCCACTTGTGCAAAGCAAGTTGCACGTCAAGCGTGGAGCAAGTCTCATGTGCGATGACATGTAATGTTAGCCCGAGCCGCTTTATCCCACCATGCCGCAAGATGCAAAGTACACGCTAAGACACCGACAACAAAAGCATCAACGCCCACAAAAACATTGTGTTCTACTCGTGCAACAGATCTATGCATAGATACGGCTATGATACCACTGATGGGTTCGTAGCATGGAAAACAAAAAATTTCTACCGCAAGAACGAACAAAACCCAGATCTAATCTAGATAAAAACAAAGATCTAATCTATTAGACATGTGCAACGAGATAGATATGAACTAACCCTCGTAGATCCGAAAGCGTTAACGAGATTAGATCTCGTGGTTGATGTAGTCGATCACTTGTTGATCTCAAGATCGTGTGGACGATCCTTCCAGCGTCGCGTTCTGGCAGCGCTTCCGCAGTCGGTCAAGTGGACGATCCTTCTGGCGCCGCGTTTCGGCAGCGCTTCCACAATCGGTCACACCTGCAGAGTCGAAGCAGACCTTCCTCTCCTCGTTCCAGCGAGCAGCGGAGGTAGTAGATCTTCTCCACGGAATCACAGCAGCACGACGGCGTGGTGGTGGTGGTGGAGTAGAGAATTCTGCAGGGCTTCGCCTATGCCTGTGCAGAAGAAAGGAGGAGGAGAGAGGCAGCAAAGATTGGGAGTTGTAGAGGAGGTGCAAGGGGTGGCGCCTCCCCCTTCTATTTAAAGGAGGGAGGGCGCCTGGGGAGGGGGAGTCCTAGTAGGACTCCCCACCTCCTTGGGCCAGCGGATTGGGGAGGGGGGAGGAGTCCTCCTCCCCCATGACTCCTTGTCTTGACCCACCAGGACTCCTTGACCCCTTCCTTGGTTTTCAAGCAAACTCCAAGAAATCTTCTAGAACCTTCCGGAACATTCCGAAACCTTCTAGAATCCTCATACAAACACTCCGGAACATTTCCTAACTCAGAAAATGATCCCCAATATATGAAACTTATTCTCCAAACAATTCTCGATCTCCTTGTGATGTCCCGGATTCATTCCGAGACTCCGAACAACATTCGGTCTCCAACGCACATTCCATATCTACTTAAAACAACTTCGAACCTTAAGTGTGTCACCCTACGGTTCGTGAATATGTAGACATGACAGAGACACATCTCCTATCAATAACCATCAGCGGGACCTGGAGATCCATAATGGCTCCCACATACTCAACGATGACTTCGTGATCGATTGAACCATTTACATACGAAACCAATTCCCTTTGTCACGCGATACTATACTTATCCGAGGTTTGATCGTCAGCATCTCCATACCTAGTTCTACCTCGTTACTGATAAGTACTCTTTACTCGTTCCGTGATATGTCATCCCTTATGACCCAGTCACATGCTTGCAAGCTAACTAGATGACATTCCACCGAGAGGGCCCAGAGCATATCTATCCGTCATATGGATGGACAAATCCCAATCTTGGTCCATGCGCTTCAACACATACTTTCAGAATACCCAATGACACCTTTATGACCACCCAGTTATGAAACGGTGTTTGATGCCATCAAAGTACCCATCCGGTGATGGTGATTAACACAACCTCATGGTCGAAGGATTAGGTTACTATGCATTTAAAAGCTTACAGCAATACGAACTTAATGACTTGATCTTATGCTACGCTTACTATGGGTGTATGTCCATCACATCATTCTCCTAATGATATAACTTTGTTATTAATCACATCCTTATGTCCATGATCAGGAAACCATGATCATCAATCAATCAACAAGCTAGTTCAACAAGAGGCTTACTAGGGACTCTTACATGTTTACAAAACACACATGTATTAGTGTTTCCTAATAATACAATTATAGCATGGGATGTAAACATTCATCATAAACACAAAGATATAATAATAATCACTTTTATTATTGCCTCTTGGGCATATCTCCAACAGTCTCCCACTTGCACTAGAGTCAATAATCTAGATTACATGGTAATATACCGAACACCCATGGCGTTCTGGTGTTGGTCATGCTTTTCCCTAGGGAGAGGTTTAGTCAACGGATCTGCCACATTCAGATCAGTGTGTACTTTGCAAATCTTTATGTCACCATCTCGGACATACTCGCGAATAGCGTGGAAACGTAGCTTGATGTGCTTCAGCTTGCTATGTGACCTTGGCTCCTGTGCATTAGCTATGGCACCTGTGTTGTCACAGTAGATGGCCATCGGGTCCAACGCACTGGGAACCACGCCAAGTTCAATAATGAATTCCTTCATCCAAAAAGCTTCTTGTGCAACCTCCGAAGCAGCTATGTATTCCGATTCAGTTGAAGATTTCGCCACAACGCTTTGCTTCGCACTCCTCTAGCTCACTACAGCACCATTCAAAATAAATACGTATCCCGACTGTGACTTGGAGTCATCCGGATCGGTGTTCCAACTAGCATCTGTGTAACCGTTTACAACAAGATGTTCATCACCTCCATAAGAAAGAACCATATCCTTATTCCTATTTAGGTACTTTAGGATATTCTTGACCGCTATCCAGTGCTCCATTCCAGGATCACTTTGATATCTGCTAGTCAAACTAATAACATGTGCTATATCCGGTCTTGTACACAGGATGGCATACATGATAGAATCTATGGCCGATGCATAGGGAGTATTATTCATTTTCCCTCTATCTTCTGCCGTAGCTGGACTTTGAGTTTTACTCAAGGTCTTACCTGACAACATTGGCACGAACCCTTTCTTGCTATCTTCCATTCTAAACTTCTTTAGAACTTTGTCCAAGTATGTACTTTGTGAAAGCGCTATTAGGAGTCTTGCTCTATCTCTATAAATCTTGATGCCTAGAATATATGCCGCTTCGCCAAGATCCTTCATTGAAAAACTATTATTCAAATAGGTTTTGACGCTATTAAGAAGTTCTATATCATTCCCAATCAACAATATGTCATCTACATATAGTTCTAGGAATGCTACAGAGCTCCCACTCACTTTCTTGTAAATACAAGCTTCTCCATAAGTTTGTATAAACCCAAATTTTTTGATTACTTTATCAAAACGTTGATTCCAACTCCGGGATGCTTGCTTCAGTCCATAAATGGAGCGCTGAAGCTTGCATACCTTGTCAGCATCTTTAGGATCGACAAAACCCTTGGGTTGTACCATATACAACTCTTCCTCAATGTCACCATTAAGGAACGCCGTTTTGACATCCATCTGCCAAATCTCATAATCGAAATATGCAGCAATCGCTAACAAAATCCTCACAGACTTTAGCTTCGCTACTGGTGAGAATGTCTCATCATAGTCAACTCCTTGAATTTGTCGGAATCCTTTCGCGACAAATCGAGCTTTATAGACGGTAACATTACCATCAGCATCTGTTTTTCTCTTGAAAATCCATTTGTTCTCGACAGCCTTACGACCATCCGGTAAGTCCACCAAAGTCCACACTTGGTTTTCGTACATGGATCCCATTTCGGATTTCATGGCTTCTAGCCATTTGTCGGAATCTGGGCTCACCATAGCTTCTTCATACGTCGCAGGATCATCAGCGTTGTCCACCAACATGACGTTCAAGGCAGAGTCATACCAATTAGGAGTGGTACGAACCCTCGTTGACCTGCGAGGTTCAGTAGTTACTTCATTTGAAGTTTCATGATCATTATCATTAGCTTCCTCTTCAATTGGTGCAGGCGGCACAAAAACATCTTCCGGTGCTGCGCTACTCTCAAATCCGAGAGAAGGTTCAATAACCTCATCGAGTTCTACTTTCCTTCCAGTCACCTCCTTTGAGAGAAACTCCTTCTCAAGAAAGGATCCATTCTTTGCAACGAAAACTTTGCCTTCGGATCTATGATAGAAGGTATACCCAATTGTTTCTTTAGGGTATCCTATGAAGACGCATTTCTCCGCTTTGGGTTCTAGCTTATCAGGTTGTAACTTATTTACATATGCTTCGCAACCCCAAACTTTAAGGAACGACAACTTAGGTTTCTTACCAAACCACAATTCGTTCGGTGTCGTTTCAACGGATTTAGATGGTGCCCTATTTAAAGTGAATGCGGCTGTCTCTAATGCATAGCCCCAAAATGATAACGCTAAATCTGTAAGAGACATCATAAACCGAACCATATCTAAGAGAGTTCGATTACGACGTTCGGACACACCATTACGCTGTGGTGTTCCCGGCGGTGTCAACTGTGAAAGTATTCCACATTTCTTTAAATGCATGCCAAACTCATAACTCAGATATTCACCTCCCCGGTCAGAACGCAGAAACTTAATCTTCTTGTTACGATGATTTTCCACTTCACTTTGAAATTCCTTAAACTTCTCGAAAGTTTCGGACTTATGTTTCATAAAGTACACATACCCATATCTACTCAAGTCATCCGTGAAAGTGAGAACATAACGATATCCACCACGCGATGCTACACTCATTGGACCGCACACATTGGTATGTATTATTTCCAATAAGTCTGTAGCTCGCTCCATTGTACCAGAGAATGGAGTCTTAATCATTTTTCCCATTAGACATGCTTCGCATCTTTCAAGTGATTCAAAATCAAGTGATTCAAGAAGTCCATCTGAATGGAGTTTCTTCATACGCTTCACTCCAATGTGACCTAGACGACAGTGCCACATGTATGTAGAATTATCATTCAATTTTATTCGTTTAGCATCTATGTTGTGAACATGTGTATCACTACTATCGAGATTCAGTAAGAATAAACCATTCATCTCAGGTGCATTACCATAAAAGATATTACTCATATAAATCGAACAACCTTTATTCTCGGACTTAAAAGCGTAACCGTCTCGCAATAAATAGGATCCAGATATAATGTTCATGCTTAACGCAGGGACCAAATAACAATTATTTAAATTTAAAACTAATCCCGAAGGTAGATGTAGAGGGAGCGTGCCGACGGCGATCACATCAACCTTGGAGCCATTTCCAACGCACATCGTCACCTCGTCTCTTGCCAGTCTTCGTTTATTCCGCAGCTCCTGTTTCGAGTTACAAATGTGAGCAACCGAACCAGTATCAAATACCCAGGCACTACTACGATTACTAGTAAGACACACATCTATAACACATATATCAAATATACCTTTCTTCTTGATGTTGCCGTTCTTCAGATCCACCAGGTACTTGGGGCAGTTACGCTTCCAGTGACCAGCACCCTTGCAGTAGAAGCACTCAGTTTCAGGCTTAGGACCAGCCTTGGGCTTCTTAGCAGGTGCGGCAGCTTTCTTGCCGTCCTTCTTGAAGTTGCCCTTGTTCTTATGCTTGCCCTGTCTCTTGAAATTGGTGGTCTTATTGACCATCAACACTTGGTGCTCCTTTTCGATCTCCACTTCAGCAGTTTTCAGCATGGACGACAGTTCAGGCAATGTCTTGTTCATGGAGTGCATGTTGTAGTTCATCACAAAGTTCTTGTAACTTGGTGGCAATGATTGCAGGAGACGGTGAATCCCCAATTCATTAGGAATCGATATCCCCAATTCTTGGAGCTTGTTTGCGTACCCAGACATGGTGAGCACGTGCTCGCTAACGGAGCTTCCTTCTTCCATCTTACAGTTAAAGAACTTTTCGGAGGCCTCATAGCTCTCCATGGCCGCTCGAGTCTCAAAAATTAGCCTGAGCTCCTTAATGATCTCGAACGGGTCGTGGTGCTCAAAACGCTTCTGGAGCTCCGCTTCTAAACCGTACAGGATGGCACACTGAACTGTGGAGTAATGATTTTTCCGAGTGGCGAAAACATTCTTTTCGTCATCGGTGGCATTATCTGCAGGTGGGTCACCTAGCGGTGCTTCGAGCACATAGGTCAACTGACCAGCCCTGAGGACGATCTTCAGTCCACGAAACCAGTCCGTGAAATTGCTTCCATTGTTCTTAAGCTTTTCTTTCTCTAGGAACGCATTGAAATTGATGGAGGGGGTCGCCATAATCTACAACAATTTGCAAGTAGTTTAGACTAAGTTTATGACAAATTGAGTTCAAATTTAATTTTTAAACTAACTAGGTGAACTCCCACTCAAAACAACATCCCTCACATTGTCTTAGTGATTACACGAACCAAGTCCACTACACCAAGTCCGATCTTCACGAGAGAAGATGTAGTTTCATCGGCGAACAATCTTCATGTTCATCATATCATTTATATGACTCATGCTTTACCTTTCGGTATTCTATGTTCCGAGACCATGTCTGTACATGCTAGGCTCGTCAAGATAACCTTAGTTTTCGCATGTGCAAATCTGGCTTGCACCCATTGTATGCACACGTAGAATCTATCACATCCGATCATCACGAGATGCTTTGAAACGACGAGTCTTAGAAACGGTGCCAACTAAGGGTGAACACTTTATTACTTGATATTTAGTGAGAGGGATCATCTTATAATGCTACCGTCGCGATCTAAGCAATACAAGATGCATAAAGGATTAACATCACAGGAATTCATAATTAGTGTGATATGATATGGCCTTTTCTTCTTGCGCCTTTGATCTCCATCTCCAAAGCACGAACATGATCTCCATCATCACCAGCATTGCGTCAAGGTCAGTGGCGCCGTTTCATGGTTGTCCATCATCACCAGCAACTATTACAACTACTTGGAATAAAGCTATTACAAGATGAATAGACACGCATGTCTTAACAGAATTAAAGACAACCATTAGTCTCCTGCCGGTTGCCATATTACAAAAAGGATCATTGCATACATCAAATACAATCACAATCACATGATGGCCATATCACATCACAAAACCCCTGCAAAAACAAGTTAGACGCCTCTAATTTTCTTTGCATGTTTTACATGGTTTGAGGCTTTCGCACAAGACCGATCTTACCTACGAACAAGAACCACAACGTTGATACAAGTGTTGTCAGATGCTCATTGTAAATTGAATCTTAACTATGGTGGGAGAGACAGACACCCGCAAAGCCACTTGTGCAAAGCAAGTTGCACGTCAAGCGTGGAGCAAGTCTCACGTGCGATGACATGTAATGTTAGCCCGAGCCGCTTCATCCCACCATGCCGCAAGATGCAAAGTACACGCTAAGACACCGACAATAAAAGCATCAACGCCCACAAAAACATTGTGTTCTACTCGTGCAACAGATCTACGCATAGATACGGCTCTGATACCACTGATGGGTTCGTAGCATGGAAAACAAAAAATTTCTACCGCAAGAACGAACAAAACCCAGATCTAATCTAGATAAAAACCAAGATCTAATCTATTAGACATGTGCAATGAGATAGATAGGAACTAACCCTCGTAGATCCGAAAGCGTTAACGAGATTAGATCTCGTGGTTGATGTAGTCGATCACTTGCTGATCTCAAGATCGTGTGGACGATCCTTCCAGCGTCGCGTTCTGGCAGCGCTTCCGCAGTCGGTCAAGTGGACGATCCTTCTGGCGCCGCGTTTCGGCAGCGCTTCCACAGTCGGTCACACCTGCGGAGTCGAAGCAGACCTTCCTCTCCTCGTTCCAGCGAGCAGTGGAGGTAGTAGATCTTCTCCACGGAATCACAGCAGCACGACGGCGTGGTGGTGGTGGTGGAGTAGAGAATTCTGCAGGGCTTCGCCTATGCCTGTGCAGAAGAAAGGAGGAGGAGAGAGGCAGCAGAGATTGGGAGTTGTAGAGGAGGTGCAAGGGGTGGCGCCTCCCCCTTCTATTTAAAGGAGGGAGGGCGCCTGGGGAGGGGGAGTCCTAGTAGGACTCCCCACCTCCTTGGGCCAGCGGATTGGGGAGGGGGGAGGAGTCCTCCTCCCCCACGACTCCTTGTCTTGACCCACCAGGACTCCTTGACCCCTTCCTTGGTTTTCAAGGAAACTCCAATAAATCTTCTAGAACCTTCCGGAACATTCCGAAATCTTCTAGAATCCTCATACAAACGCTCCGGAACATTTCCTAACTCAGAAAATGATCCCCAATATATGAAACTTATTCTCCAGACAATTCTGGATCTCCTTGTGATGTCCCGGATTCATTCCGAGACTCCGAACAACATTCGGTCTCCAACGCACATTCCATATCTACTTAAAACAACTTCGAACCTTAAGTGTGTCACCCTACGGTTCGTGAATATGTAGACATGACAGAGACACATCTCCTATCAATAACCATCAGCGGGACCTGGAGATCCATAATGACTCCCACATACTCAACGATGACTTCGTGATCGATTGAACCATTTACATACGAAACCAATTCCCTTTGTCACGCGATACTATACTTATCCGAGGTTTGATCGTCAGCATCTCCATACCTAGTTCTACCTCGTTACTGATAAGTACTCTTTACTAGTTCCGTGATATGTCATCCCTTGTGACCCAGTCACATGCTTGCAAGCTAACTAGATGACATTCCACCGAGAGGGCCCAGAGCATATCTATCTGTCATATGGATGGACAAATCCCAATCTTGGTCCATGCGCTTCAACACATACTTTCAGAATACCCAATGACACCTTTATGACCACCCAGTTACGAAGCGGTGTTTGATGCCATCAAAGTACCCATCCGGTGCTGGTGATTAACACAACCTCATGGTCGAAGGATTAGGTTACTATGCATTTAAAAGCTTACAGCAATACGAACTTAATGACTTGATCTTATGCTACGCTTACTATGGGTGTATGTCCATCACACCATTCTCCTAATGATATAACTTTGTTATTAATCACATCCTTATGTCCATGATCAGGAAACCATGATCATCAATCAATCAACAAGCTAGTTCAACAAGAGGCTTACTAGGGACTCTTACATGTTTACAAAACACACATGTATTAGTGTTTCCTAATAATACAATTATAGCATGGGATGTAAACATTCATCATAAACACAAAGATATAATAATAATCACTTTTATTATTGCCTCTTGGGCATATCTCCAACAGTCTCCCACTGGCACTAGAGTCAATAATCTAGATTACATGGTAATATACCGAACACCCATGGCGTTCTGGTGTTGGTCATGCTTTTCCCTAGGGAGAGGTTTAGTCAACGGATCTGCCACATTCAGATCAGTGTGTACTTTGCAAATCTTTATGTCACCATCTCGGACATACTCGCGAATAGCGTGGAAACGTAGCTTGATGTGCTTCAGCTTGCTATGTGACCTTGGCTCCTGTGCATTAGCTATGGCACCTGTGTTGTCACAGTAGATGGCCATCGGGTCCAACACACTGGGAACCACGCCAAGTTCAGTAATGAATTCCTTCATCCAAACGGCTTCTTGTGCAGCCTCCGAAGCAGCTATGTATTCCGATTCAGTTGAAGATTTCACCACAACGCTTTGCTTCGCACTCCTCCAGCTCACTGCAACACCATTCAAAATAAATACGTATCCCGACTGTGACTTGGAGTCATCCGGATCGGTGTTCCAACTAGCATCTGTGTAACTGTTTACAACAAGATGTTCATCACCTCCATAAGAAAGAACCATATCCTTAGTCCTATTTAGGTACTTTAGGATATTCTTGACCGCTGTCCAGTGCTCCATTCCAGGATCACTTTGATATCTGCTAGTCAAACTAACAGCATGTGCTATATCCGGTCTTGTACACAGCATGGCATACATGATAGAACCTATGTCCGAGGCATAGGGAATATTATTCATTTTCTCTCTATCTTATGCCGCACCGGTTACTGTCGCTGCGTCAGGCATAACTGCTATAAACGTCTCATCATTGCAGCGCTTTGTTAACTGTAACGCCATGTCCCGTCATGGGATCATTTGCTCCTGTGCCCCCTCTTGTGGCCTTGCTCTAAAATTGGTTGCTTGGGACGCATACACGCTCGCTGTGCGCTGCACGCCACCTGCAAAGGATCCCACGATGCGCGTGGCACGGTTAAGTAGAGGGTGCGGTGCTTTCCCAGGGGAAGTTCCCCCATTCACGTCGCACCCCCTGCTCTCTCTCTCTTCTTCACCGCGAATTCACCGCCGCCGGTTTTCTTCTCCACGAGCACCACCGCGACCGTGCTCCGGCGGTATTTCTCGCCAGCGTTGCCGCCTCGAGTTCCAATCTTCACCACGCGGCCTTGCGCTTCCCGTTTCCCCTCTTTGGGCTACCATTACTCTAATCATCCCTTCGAGAGCTTCAATCCCACCATGACTGAAGCAGAAGCCTCGATGATGGCACAGCTGGAGGAAGGGGCGGAGGGCCGCGAGCACGGATGCTGGGGTGGCTCCATCGTCCGCGAGGAAGATTTGGTGTGGCTCCACACCTCTCGTTGCATCCGCGCCGGCGTCGCCTGCCGCCTCCCCTCCAGTGAGATTACTCCCACCCCCAAATCTGGGGAGTACATAGTTTTCCTGTCGCATTTCCAACACAGCTTTGGCCTTCCCACCTCAGATTTCTTCTTCGATTTCATGTCCACCTACAAATTGCAACCACATCATCTCCCTGTGAATGCAATCACATCTATGTCCTCTTTTGCCTCCGGCATTGAGGGTTACATCGGCCTCTAGCCAACCAAAGAACTGTGGATCAAGTTCTTTGGCTGCGGAGAAATGTGGTTCCGGACAAGGAGCGTGCCCCTGAGGAAAAGCACCTGACCCAGTGTGGCGCCGCCTCCATCTCGCCCCGGAAACAATCCGTCTTCCCCAGGTCACGGGGCTCGAATCTTGCAAGGGCTGGGCCCGGACCTTCTTCTATATCCGGAACACCACCAAGGAGGACCAGATTCGGCTGCTCCCCTTCAGACTTGGCCCTCTAGACGAGAATATCATTTTGCGGCCCGAAAGTTGGGGTAGCCAGGCAACGCGGTACCCAAGTTGATTTTTATCACCGCGATTCGAAAAGTTGGGGCACCAATTGCTGAGAGGGGTATTTCGAGTGAATGATGGCCAAACCCAATATTTTCAAATCGCGCTCGTTAAGTTAGGATATTCCGTTACACTTGTTCCTACTGTTCCCCTCCTTCGCCGGTCACTCTTCTTAGCCACCCTGCACGTGTCGTAGGGGCAAATCCATTACTGTACTTTCCTAACTCTCGACACTGGATCTTGCTGCGACGATGGCGGCGGGCCCTTTTCTTCCCTTCCTCGACCCTAAATCTGCTGGCGGCGGAGGACCTTTTTTCTCCCTCCCCCGACACTGAATCCGACGGCGGTGGCCCAACATGTATTGCAAGGCGAAGGTTGTAGCTACGTCGCCGACTAAAAAGGATCCGTCCGGGCCCAAGTCTGGGGCTCAAGCGTAGCAGCGGCGAGGTATTCAGCCCCGGTTAGCGAGGAGGCCAGCAAGGATTCTGCTCCCAAGGTACCTACGAGCAGCGGGTTGAAGAGAAAAGCAAGGCTGGCGGCGGATTGTTCGGCTCTGGTGGGCAGATGCAGCACTCAGATCTCAAAGAAAAAAACCCGGGAGAAGAGCGAGAGGTGAATTTTTCTTATCTGTGCCTTATCTTGCAAGTAGATTAGTTACGGCATAATAGAATCGAATGAACTGAAATGTTCCCCTTTTTAATCAAATTAGGCACAGTTTTGATACAAGTGACCTATATGAGTTCACAGTTCATGTTCGGCAGTACACTTCAAAGCTTGATTTTGGTTGCGAGAGAGTTGTGTTCGGGCAAGATGTGCATCTGCTTGTGAATTGCAAAGAGGTTGTGTCTGTTTCGCAGCGGGTAGATATGCTTGCCGCTAGAATTCCCTGGGGTTCTAGACAGAGGACAAAATTGGTGTGGCGCAACATGAATGATACCTATCAGCAAATTGAGCACTCCCATGAGCTTCAGATGGTTTGGGAGTGTTGTGCAGCTGATCGTAAGGTGAAAGTTGAAGCGATGATTGATGATATGTATGCAGATGCTGGATATCTTGCTGCCAGAGCTTCTGCTCCTAGAGAATACGGACCAATAGATGCTGATCTAGATAAGTTCAGTATACGCATAGAGGTGGATTCATACATGGCAAAACTTGATGAGGGAGTTAGTAAGTCAATTTCGTCATGTACTGTGGAGATCACTGTCGATTCCAAAAACATAACTCTTGATGAAATGAGAGATGATCGGTAAGGAAATCAGTATTGGCCCTAAGCAGATGGCAAAAATCCGGTGGTGGCATCATAAGAAGTAACAATTCATAGATGTTTTGGATACTGAAGATCTTATGCAGATTATGCGGCGAAAGAAGCGAACCAGGAAGGTGTTCTTCCTTGGTACCATTTCTGATGTTGTTGAACATGTTATAGTGGATGTAGATGCCCCTGTAGTGGCTGAACAGAATGAGGTGGTCGACGTTGATGAGATCTGATGAGAGTTGCTACCCTGGGCTTGTCATATGGACCGCGGGGTTCCCCTGCCTATATTTGTAATATTGACTATTGTTGCATTTAGAGCGTGCTTCTGTGATTATGTTTGTTGAGAGATTGCGATATAATGTTGTGCGAGCTGTTGAGATTTTCGGACATGTCACTCATTGAAACCATCGTTGTTGTAATAAGACATAAGTACATTGTAGTTGACACGATGATGTTTCTTAAGATGACGTACCGTACTTGTTTCAGGTATTATGTTTGTTGGGACATTGTAATGTAATGTTTTGTGAAACCATGACTGGACTAGTGATGCATAAATACATTGTAGTTGACATGATTATGTTTCTTGAGATGATGTATTGTACTTGTATCTGTTATTTTTTTTTGTTGAGAGACTGTAATGTAATGTTTTGTGAAACCATGACAGGACAAGTGATGTGTAAGTACCTTGTAGTCGACATGATTTTGTTTCTTGAGTTGATGTAATATACTTGTTTCTGTGATTACGTTTGTTGAGAGATTGTAATGTGATGTTTTGTGAAACCATGTTGTGGTTATGTTTGTTGGGAGATTATAATGTAATGTTTTGTGAAACCATGACTGAAGAAGTGATGCATAAGTACCTTGTAGTTGACATGATTTTGTTTCTTTGGATGATGTAATATACTGGTATGTTTTCGTTAGGCAATGAAATTGGGATGGAGGGAGTGCAGGTTTAATATTTGAAATGAGAATGTGTGAAGAGAATCCATATCAGGCAGGAGACAGTAATCCAGGGAAAGGGCATGGTGTCCATTAAACTATTGTAACATGCCAATTTAGTCATCATTGCAGCGGTAGAAGGGCTGCTCTCTCTCTCTCTCTCCCTCTCTCTCTCGCCGACGCCGTCACCGTTGCCGTCGCATTCGCCATGCTGTCCTTGAATGGCGAGGACGACCAGTCGAGCAGCGATAGCCTTCGCTCCGACATCGAGTATTCCTTCCATGATGTGAGTTCCTCTGTTTTCTCGGGCTAGGGTTAGGCAATGGTAAATCACTCGATCTGAGCTCCATATGTGCATGCAATCGTGTTCAATTTCAGCTTTGCGTTTACCTATAGGTACCAAGGACGATCTACGACTCCGAATGGGAGGGCCTAGATCTCGATGGAGAAGTGCCATGTGACCATGGGCTAAAACTGAGGAGATATGTTGCATTTGAAGGCAGTAACACTGGGAGAAGGTTTTTGGGCTGTATAAATCAGGTTTGTTTATATTATGTGCAACTATGACATGAAGTAAAATGTATCGTGCATGTTCATAACACTATAGTGTGTGTGTTTTTAGGTTGGCCCGGTGTGTAATGCAGTAGAGTGGGTGGATCTTGAGTGACCAGATGCACTTAAGAAATGTTTGGCACAGTCATGGGAGATGTATGAGTTAGAAAGGTCGGGGAGATTTACTAATGTAAGTGATGCAGCTGAAAAAAATTATAAGCTTTCGGTACGAAATAAGGAGCTGGAACAAGAAATCGAGAATTTGCAGTCAAAGCTAACTGATGGAATCGATGGTAGCTTGGTTGTTGGAACTGCAAAGAAGCTTCAGGATAGTCACAGGTTGCTGATTCATAATGCAGAAAAGGAGAGGGATCAGCTCAGGGTAGACAAGAAGAAGCTAGAGTGCTGCATTGCGGATCTATTAAAGGAACTGAAGAAGGCGCGCGAGGGTGAACAAGGACATACTATAGAGGATAAAGGAAATTCGAGATGAATAATTTATGTTGTACCAATGCCTGAAACTAGTTAATTGTAAGACTTGTAGTTGCGCTTTCCGAACTAAGCCAAACTCAATCCTCGAGCAAACTAATTTCAGACGAACACACATATCGTGCATAGAGTTAAGTTCACGCTTACAAAATCACCACTGTAGAGGATAAACCAGGCAGTTCAGTACTAAATAGACATATGTTGTGTTCAAGCGAGCCTAGCCCGGAGCTGCCTATTTTCCTCCCTAAGATTGGCCAGCTCCTTCAGTACTATTTCGTGCTTCAGCTGTAGGTTCCAACGCTCCGTCACTGATTGGAGAATTTTGTCCGTAGCCATACCATTTTCCTTCAAGATCCCTTTCACGATCTCGGCCTGCTTCCTAGCCGAGGCGCAACCTTCACTGTGTAGTTTCGCCCAGTCGGCGTTTAACTCCTTCAGTTTCTGGCACTTGTCAAAAGGACCGCGAATTCAGCGCACAGTTGGTCAAAGGCCAGTTTCTGGGAATTCCGCTTCTTCCCTTTGGATTGTTATCTTGTCATTTAGCCAGGTCGCCAGGTCCTGGTCGATCTTTCGCCTCTTTCCCTGGAACAAAAATACATGGTATGGTTTGTTCAGTTCACCAGGACAAGCTAGTTAGTTTCCATAATTAACTGAATTGACTACTGGCACTGTCATAATTTCAACGAAGAAGAAATCTAGGACTAATCAACATTTTATGAATCGACTAGTGGCACTGTCATAATTTCTATTTCGAAGACAAATAAGATTTATCAGCAGTTTAACGTGCTGTGGGTTTTTCCCAATATCACCAAATATTAGTGGGAGAGTGTAAACTCATAATGCAGAAACCCATGTCCAGATACATATGGAAAGAGAACATGGTGTCCATTCATGAACATTAACACCAACACATGTCCAGATAGATAAGGAGTTGCCCTTGGATTCTTATTGCACCCTATAATGGGAAGCAGACATGGGCATTGCTCCCTGAACCCTAAACATTACAAAAGGAGAGGAGGACGAACTGGTATTCGTGTCCCCACTAACGGGAATCAGACTTGGGCATTGCTCCGGTACGCCTCCAGACATTCCCTTAGCTCCTCGTTCTCTTTCCAAACACCCTCGAGTACGGTGATCCCTCTGCTCATGTCCGCCTTCATCTCCTTGACTGCATCCAGGCAACAGTTCCTGTCATGGTAGGCTCGGATGGTAGCCTTGGTTTCCTCGACGCGTCCTCTAAGTGCCTCGCTGACTTTGTCCTGCAGGAGAATGCACCTTTCCACGAGATTCTTCTTCTCCTCCATGAGCTCGTTGATTATCTTGATGGCCTGTTCTTGCCTGATTAAGTTACGGTTGAGCACTTTTTGCAGCCTAACCACATCACGTGCAAAATCTAGCGAGATCTCCTTCTGCACAGATAATTACTTGCGTAGGCTCTCATTAGCTTGGGTGAGGGAGCGTGCAAGCTCATGTTGGTTGGCAATCTTGGAACTGTTTGCGGCCACCTTCTCATGGTACTCG
>OU342744.1:122716209-122758529 GCA_910589775.1 Avena eriantha
TTATATGACTCATGCTTACCTTTCGGTATTCTATGTTCCGAGACCATGTCTGTACATGCTAGGCTCGTCAAGATAAACCTTAGTTTTCGCATGTGCAAATCTGGCTTGCACCCATTGTATGCACACGTAGAATCTATCACATCCGATCATCACGAGATGCTTTGAAACGACGAGTCTTAGAAACGGTGCCAACTAAGGGTGAACACTTTATTACTTGATATTTAGTGAGAGGGATCATCTTATAATGCTAACCGTCGCGATCTAAGCAATACAAGATGCATAAAGGATTAACATCACAGGAATTCATAATTAGTGTGATATGATATGCCTTTTCTTCTTGCGCCTTGATCTCCATCTCCAAAGCACGAACATGATCTCCCATCATCACCAGCATTGCGTCAAGGTCAGTGGCGCCGTTTCATGGTTGTCCATCATCACCCAGCAACTATTACAACTACTTGGAATAAAGCTATTACAAGATGAATAGACACGCATGTCTTAACAGAATTAAAGACAACCATTAGTCTCCTGCCGGTTGCCATATTACAAAAAGGATCATTGCATACATCAAATACAATCACAATCACATGATGGCCATATCACATCACAAAACCCCTGCAAAAACAAGTTAGACGCCTCTAATTTTCTTTGCATGTTTTACATGGTTTGAGGCTTTCGCACAAGACCGATCTTACCTACGAACAAGAACCACAACGTTGATACAAGTGTTGTCAGATGCTCATTGTAAATTGAATCTTAACTATGGTGGGAGAGACAGACACCCGCAAAGCCACTTGTGCAAAGCAAGTTGCACGTCAAGCGTGGAGCAAGTCTCACGTGCGATGACATGTAATGTTAGCCCGAGCCGCTTCATCCCACCATGCCGCAAGATGCAAAGTACACGCTAAGACACCGACAATAAAAGCATCAACGCCCACAAAAACATTGTGTTCTACTCGTGCAACAGATCTACGCATAGATACGGCTCTGATACCACTGATGGGTTCGTAGCATGGAAAACAAAAAATTTCTACCGCAAGAACGAACAAAACCCAGATCTAATCTAGATAAAAACCAAGATCTAATCTATTAGACATGTGCAATGAGATAGATAGGAACTAACCCTCGTAGATCCGAAAGCGTTAACGAGATTAGATCTCGTGGTTGATGTAGTCGATCACTTGCTGATCTCAAGATCGTGTGGACGATCCTTCCAGCGTCGCGTTCTGGCAGCGCTTCCGCAGTCGGTCAAGTGGACGATCCTTCTGGCGCCGCGTTTCGGCAGCGCTTCCACAGTCGGTCACACCTGCGGAGTCGAAGCAGACCTTCCTCTCCTCGTTCCAGCGAGCAGTGGAGGTAGTAGATCTTCTCCACGGAATCACAGCAGCACGACGGCGTGGTGGTGGTGGTGGAGTAGAGAATTCTGCAGGGCTTCGCCTATGCCTGTGCAGAAGAAAGGAGGAGGAGAGAGGCAGCAGAGATTGGGAGTTGTAGAGGAGGTGCAAGGGGTGGCGCCTCCCCCTTCTATTTAAAGGAGGGAGGGCGCCTGGGGAGGGGGAGTCCTAGTAGGACTCCCCACCTCCTTGGGCCAGCGGATTGGGGAGGGGGGAGGAGTCCTCCTCCCCCACGACTCCTTGTCTTGACCCACCAGGACTCCTTGACCCCTTCCTTGGTTTTCAAGGAAACTCCAATAAATCTTCTAGAACCTTCCGGAACATTCCGAAATCTTCTAGAATCCTCATACAAACGCTCCGGAACATTTCCTAACTCAGAAAATGATCCCCAATATATGAAACTTATTCTCCAGACAATTCTGGATCTCCTTGTGATGTCCCGGATTCATTCCGAGACTCCGAACAACATTCGGTCTCCAACGCACATTCCATATCTACTTAAAACAACTTCGAACCTTAAGTGTGTCACCCTACGGTTCGTGAATATGTAGACATGACAGAGACACATCTCCTATCAATAACCATCAGCGGGACCTGGAGATCCATAATGACTCCCACATACTCAACGATGACTTCGTGATCGATTGAACCATTTACATACGAAACCAATTCCCTTTGTCACGCGATACTATACTTATCCGAGGTTTGATCGTCAGCATCTCCATACCTAGTTCTACCTCGTTACTGATAAGTACTCTTTACTAGTTCCGTGATATGTCATCCCTTGTGACCCAGTCACATGCTTGCAAGCTAACTAGATGACATTCCACCGAGAGGGCCCAGAGCATATCTATCTGTCATATGGATGGACAAATCCCAATCTTGGTCCATGCGCTTCAACACATACTTTCAGAATACCCAATGACACCTTTATGACCACCCAGTTACGAAGCGGTGTTTGATGCCATCAAAGTACCCATCCGGTGCTGGTGATTAACACAACCTCATGGTCGAAGGATTAGGTTACTATGCATTTAAAAGCTTACAGCAATACGAACTTAATGACTTGATCTTATGCTACGCTTACTATGGGTGTATGTCCATCACACCATTCTCCTAATGATATAACTTTGTTATTAATCACATCCTTATGTCCATGATCAGGAAACCATGATCATCAATCAATCAACAAGCTAGTTCAACAAGAGGCTTACTAGGGACTCTTACATGTTTACAAAACACACATGTATTAGTGTTTCCTAATAATACAATTATAGCATGGGATGTAAACATTCATCATAAACACAAAGATATAATAATAATCACTTTTATTATTGCCTCTTGGGCATATCTCCAACAGTCTCCCACTGGCACTAGAGTCAATAATCTAGATTACATGGTAATATACCGAACACCCATGGCGTTCTGGTGTTGGTCATGCTTTTCCCTAGGGAGAGGTTTAGTCAACGGATCTGCCACATTCAGATCAGTGTGTACTTTGCAAATCTTTATGTCACCATCTCGGACATACTCGCGAATAGCGTGGAAACGTAGCTTGATGTGCTTCAGCTTGCTATGTGACCTTGGCTCCTGTGCATTAGCTATGGCACCTGTGTTGTCACAGTAGATGGCCATCGGGTCCAACACACTGGGAACCACGCCAAGTTCAGTAATGAATTCCTTCATCCAAACGGCTTCTTGTGCAGCCTCCGAAGCAGCTATGTATTCCGATTCAGTTGAAGATTTCACCACAACGCTTTGCTTCGCACTCCTCCAGCTCACTGCAACACCATTCAAAATAAATACGTATCCCGACTGTGACTTGGAGTCATCCGGATCGGTGTTCCAACTAGCATCTGTGTAACTGTTTACAACAAGATGTTCATCACCTCCATAAGAAAGAACCATATCCTTAGTCCTATTTAGGTACTTTAGGATATTCTTGACCGCTGTCCAGTGCTCCATTCCAGGATCACTTTGATATCTGCTAGTCAAACTAACAGCATGTGCTATATCCGGTCTTGTACACAGCATGGCATACATGATAGAACCTATGTCCGAGGCATAGGGAATATTATTCATTTTCTCTCTATCTTATGCCGCACCGGTTACTGTCGCTGCGTCAGGCATAACTGCTATAAACGTCTCATCATTGCAGCGCTTTGTTAACTGTAACGCCATGTCCCGTCATGGGATCATTTGCTCCTGTGCCCCCTCTTGTGGCCTTGCTCTAAAATTGGTTGCTTGGGACGCATACACGCTCGCTGTGCGCTGCACGCCACCTGCAAAGGATCCCACGATGCGCGTGGCACGGTTAAGTAGAGGGTGCGGTGCTTTCCCAGGGGAAGTTCCCCCATTCACGTCGCACCCCCTGCTCTCTCTCTCTTCTTCACCGCGAATTCACCGCCGCCGGTTTTCTTCTCCACGAGCACCACCGCGACCGTGCTCCGGCGGTATTTCTCGCCAGCGTTGCCGCCTCGAGTTCCAATCTTCACCACGCGGCCTTGCGCTTCCCGTTTCCCCTCTTTGGGCTACCATTACTCTAATCATCCCTTCGAGAGCTTCAATCCCACCATGACTGAAGCAGAAGCCTCGATGATGGCACAGCTGGAGGAAGGGGCGGAGGGCCGCGAGCACGGATGCTGGGGTGGCTCCATCGTCCGCGAGGAAGATTTGGTGTGGCTCCACACCTCTCGTTGCATCCGCGCCGGCGTCGCCTGCCGCCTCCCCTCCAGTGAGATTACTCCCACCCCCAAATCTGGGGAGTACATAGTTTTCCTGTCGCATTTCCAACACAGCTTTGGCCTTCCCACCTCAGATTTCTTCTTCGATTTCATGTCCACCTACAAATTGCAACCACATCATCTCCCTGTGAATGCAATCACATCTATGTCCTCTTTTGCCTCCGGCATTGAGGGTTACATCGGCCTCTAGCCAACCAAAGAACTGTGGATCAAGTTCTTTGGCTGCGGAGAAATGTGGTTCCGGACAAGGAGCGTGCCCCTGAGGAAAAGCACCTGACCCAGTGTGGCGCCGCCTCCATCTCGCCCCGGAAACAATCCGTCTTCCCCAGGTCACGGGGCTCGAATCTTGCAAGGGCTGGGCCCGGACCTTCTTCTATATCCGGAACACCACCAAGGAGGACCAGATTCGGCTGCTCCCCTTCAGACTTGGCCCTCTAGACGAGAATATCATTTTGCGGCCCGAAAGTTGGGGTAGCCAGGCAACGCGGTACCCAAGTTGATTTTTATCACCGCGATTCGAAAAGTTGGGGCACCAATTGCTGAGAGGGGTATTTCGAGTGAATGATGGCCAAACCCAATATTTTCAAATCGCGCTCGTTAAGTTAGGATATTCCGTTACACTTGTTCCTACTGTTCCCCTCCTTCGCCGGTCACTCTTCTTAGCCACCCTGCACGTGTCGTAGGGGCAAATCCATTACTGTACTTTCCTAACTCTCGACACTGGATCTTGCTGCGACGATGGCGGCGGGCCCTTTTCTTCCCTTCCTCGACCCTAAATCTGCTGGCGGCGGAGGACCTTTTTTCTCCCTCCCCCGACACTGAATCCGACGGCGGTGGCCCAACATGTATTGCAAGGCGAAGGTTGTAGCTACGTCGCCGACTAAAAAGGATCCGTCCGGGCCCAAGTCTGGGGCTCAAGCGTAGCAGCGGCGAGGTATTCAGCCCCGGTTAGCGAGGAGGCCAGCAAGGATTCTGCTCCCAAGGTACCTACGAGCAGCGGGTTGAAGAGAAAAGCAAGGCTGGCGGCGGATTGTTCGGCTCTGGTGGGCAGATGCAGCACTCAGATCTCAAAGAAAAAAACCCGGGAGAAGAGCGAGAGGTGAATTTTTCTTATCTGTGCCTTATCTTGCAAGTAGATTAGTTACGGCATAATAGAATCGAATGAACTGAAATGTTCCCCTTTTTAATCAAATTAGGCACAGTTTTGATACAAGTGACCTATATGAGTTCACAGTTCATGTTCGGCAGTACACTTCAAAGCTTGATTTTGGTTGCGAGAGAGTTGTGTTCGGGCAAGATGTGCATCTGCTTGTGAATTGCAAAGAGGTTGTGTCTGTTTCGCAGCGGGTAGATATGCTTGCCGCTAGAATTCCCTGGGGTTCTAGACAGAGGACAAAATTGGTGTGGCGCAACATGAATGATACCTATCAGCAAATTGAGCACTCCCATGAGCTTCAGATGGTTTGGGAGTGTTGTGCAGCTGATCGTAAGGTGAAAGTTGAAGCGATGATTGATGATATGTATGCAGATGCTGGATATCTTGCTGCCAGAGCTTCTGCTCCTAGAGAATACGGACCAATAGATGCTGATCTAGATAAGTTCAGTATACGCATAGAGGTGGATTCATACATGGCAAAACTTGATGAGGGAGTTAGTAAGTCAATTTCGTCATGTACTGTGGAGATCACTGTCGATTCCAAAAACATAACTCTTGATGAAATGAGAGATGATCGGTAAGGAAATCAGTATTGGCCCTAAGCAGATGGCAAAAATCCGGTGGTGGCATCATAAGAAGTAACAATTCATAGATGTTTTGGATACTGAAGATCTTATGCAGATTATGCGGCGAAAGAAGCGAACCAGGAAGGTGTTCTTCCTTGGTACCATTTCTGATGTTGTTGAACATGTTATAGTGGATGTAGATGCCCCTGTAGTGGCTGAACAGAATGAGGTGGTCGACGTTGATGAGATCTGATGAGAGTTGCTACCCTGGGCTTGTCATATGGACCGCGGGGTTCCCCTGCCTATATTTGTAATATTGACTATTGTTGCATTTAGAGCGTGCTTCTGTGATTATGTTTGTTGAGAGATTGCGATATAATGTTGTGCGAGCTGTTGAGATTTTCGGACATGTCACTCATTGAAACCATCGTTGTTGTAATAAGACATAAGTACATTGTAGTTGACACGATGATGTTTCTTAAGATGACGTACCGTACTTGTTTCAGGTATTATGTTTGTTGGGACATTGTAATGTAATGTTTTGTGAAACCATGACTGGACTAGTGATGCATAAATACATTGTAGTTGACATGATTATGTTTCTTGAGATGATGTATTGTACTTGTATCTGTTATTTTTTTTTGTTGAGAGACTGTAATGTAATGTTTTGTGAAACCATGACAGGACAAGTGATGTGTAAGTACCTTGTAGTCGACATGATTTTGTTTCTTGAGTTGATGTAATATACTTGTTTCTGTGATTACGTTTGTTGAGAGATTGTAATGTGATGTTTTGTGAAACCATGTTGTGGTTATGTTTGTTGGGAGATTATAATGTAATGTTTTGTGAAACCATGACTGAAGAAGTGATGCATAAGTACCTTGTAGTTGACATGATTTTGTTTCTTTGGATGATGTAATATACTGGTATGTTTTCGTTAGGCAATGAAATTGGGATGGAGGGAGTGCAGGTTTAATATTTGAAATGAGAATGTGTGAAGAGAATCCATATCAGGCAGGAGACAGTAATCCAGGGAAAGGGCATGGTGTCCATTAAACTATTGTAACATGCCAATTTAGTCATCATTGCAGCGGTAGAAGGGCTGCTCTCTCTCTCTCTCTCCCTCTCTCTCTCGCCGACGCCGTCACCGTTGCCGTCGCATTCGCCATGCTGTCCTTGAATGGCGAGGACGACCAGTCGAGCAGCGATAGCCTTCGCTCCGACATCGAGTATTCCTTCCATGATGTGAGTTCCTCTGTTTTCTCGGGCTAGGGTTAGGCAATGGTAAATCACTCGATCTGAGCTCCATATGTGCATGCAATCGTGTTCAATTTCAGCTTTGCGTTTACCTATAGGTACCAAGGACGATCTACGACTCCGAATGGGAGGGCCTAGATCTCGATGGAGAAGTGCCATGTGACCATGGGCTAAAACTGAGGAGATATGTTGCATTTGAAGGCAGTAACACTGGGAGAAGGTTTTTGGGCTGTATAAATCAGGTTTGTTTATATTATGTGCAACTATGACATGAAGTAAAATGTATCGTGCATGTTCATAACACTATAGTGTGTGTGTTTTTAGGTTGGCCCGGTGTGTAATGCAGTAGAGTGGGTGGATCTTGAGTGACCAGATGCACTTAAGAAATGTTTGGCACAGTCATGGGAGATGTATGAGTTAGAAAGGTCGGGGAGATTTACTAATGTAAGTGATGCAGCTGAAAAAAATTATAAGCTTTCGGTACGAAATAAGGAGCTGGAACAAGAAATCGAGAATTTGCAGTCAAAGCTAACTGATGGAATCGATGGTAGCTTGGTTGTTGGAACTGCAAAGAAGCTTCAGGATAGTCACAGGTTGCTGATTCATAATGCAGAAAAGGAGAGGGATCAGCTCAGGGTAGACAAGAAGAAGCTAGAGTGCTGCATTGCGGATCTATTAAAGGAACTGAAGAAGGCGCGCGAGGGTGAACAAGGACATACTATAGAGGATAAAGGAAATTCGAGATGAATAATTTATGTTGTACCAATGCCTGAAACTAGTTAATTGTAAGACTTGTAGTTGCGCTTTCCGAACTAAGCCAAACTCAATCCTCGAGCAAACTAATTTCAGACGAACACACATATCGTGCATAGAGTTAAGTTCACGCTTACAAAATCACCACTGTAGAGGATAAACCAGGCAGTTCAGTACTAAATAGACATATGTTGTGTTCAAGCGAGCCTAGCCCGGAGCTGCCTATTTTCCTCCCTAAGATTGGCCAGCTCCTTCAGTACTATTTCGTGCTTCAGCTGTAGGTTCCAACGCTCCGTCACTGATTGGAGAATTTTGTCCGTAGCCATACCATTTTCCTTCAAGATCCCTTTCACGATCTCGGCCTGCTTCCTAGCCGAGGCGCAACCTTCACTGTGTAGTTTCGCCCAGTCGGCGTTTAACTCCTTCAGTTTCTGGCACTTGTCAAAAAGGACCGCGAATTCAGCGCACAGTTGGTCAAAGGCCAGTTTCTGGGAATTCCGCTTCTCCCTTTGGATTGTTATCTTGTCATTTAGCCAGGTCGCCAGGTCCTGGTCGATCTTTCGCCTCTTTCCCTGGAACAAAAATACATGGTATGGTTTGTTCAGTTCACCAGGACAAGCTAGTTAGTTTCCATAATTAACTGAATTGACTACTGGCACTGTCATAATTTCAACGAAGAAGAAATCTAGGACTAATCAACATTTTATGAATCGACTAGTGGCACTGTCATAATTTCTATTTCGAAGACAAATAAGATTTATCAGCAGTTTAACGTGCTGTGGGTTTTTCCCAATATCACCAAATATTAGTGGGAGAGTGTAAACTCATAATGCAGAAACCCATGTCCAGATACATATGGAAAGAGAACATGGTGTCCATTCATGAACATTAACACCAACACATGTCCAGATAGATAAGGAGTTGCCCTTGGATTCTTATTGCACCCTATAATGGGAAGCAGACATGGGCATTGCTCCCTGAACCCTAAACATTACAAAAGGAGAGGAGGACGAACTGGTATTCGTGTCCCCACTAACGGGAATCAGACTTGGGCATTGCTCCGGTACGCCTCCAGACATTCCCTTAGCTCCTCGTTCTCTTTCCAAACACCCTCGAGTACGGTGATCCCTCTGCTCATGTCCGCCTTCATCTCCTTGACTGCATCCAGGCAACAGTTCCTGTCATGGTAGGCTCGGATGGTAGCCTTGGTTTCCTCGACGCGTCCTCTAAGTGCCTCGCTGACTTTGTCCTGCAGGAGAATGCACCTTTCCACGAGATTCTTCTTCTCCTCCATGAGCTCGTTGATTATCTTGATGGCCTGTTCTTGCCTGATTAAGTTACGGTTGAGCACTTTTTGCAGCCTAACCACATCACGTGCAAAATCTAGCGAGATCTCCTTCTGCACAGATAATTACTTGCGTAGGCTCTCATTAGCTTGGGTGAGGGAGCGTGCAAGCTCATGTTGGTTGGCAATCTTGGAACTGTTTGCGGCCACCTTCTCATGGTACTCGGCCTTCGATCATTGCATCGTTCATGTTAATTGAAATAGGATTTCTACAATTACACTCTAGGTCCCAGGTGAATACTAATACAGATCAAAAAAAATCCCCGTTGAATCTATTGGCCGCAATGTTAAAAATGGACCTAGAGATCTATTCATGACCACGATAAACTAATCCTAATCACAAAAAATCCATAGTGAATCTATGAACAGCGGTATTAAGGAAAGACCAAGAGATCCAGTCATATTCATGAAAACAAATACAACTCGCAAAAGAAGAAGAAAAACCAATGCAGGGCGGACAACATCTAAGAAATCCACATCATAACTCGGAGAAATAACAGCGTGAAGATTTGCTACCTCGCTGAGACATGGAACGGGGCCGAATGGGTCCTGCAACGCCTCCGTCGTGGTGGATTCGGGCTCCACGGCCGACCTGTAATACATAGAAGAGGAAGAGCCAGAAGAAGAAGAAAAACAAGAAGAAGCTGATTAAGATCATGATGGAGAGGGAGATGGAGAAGAAGTAGAATAAGGAGACATTACCAGGAGGAGACCTCGCCTGCTTGAACATTCGGCGCCATTGTCGGGGGAGATTGGGCCTCGATGAGAGGGTGGGCTTGAGCGGCTGGTAGAGCAAGAAGTGCCTCGCGGTGATTTCTCTCCCTTTTCTCCGCGAGGATCGTCTACCGGCCTCTCCCCCTCCTCTGTGGAGCCATGGCTTGCAGGGTGAGTGTGGCGGAGGCAGGAGGAAGGAGATAGTGATTATTAGTGTGGGAGAAGAGTAAAGAGTACAGGCCGTGGTCCAATAGTACTAGTATAATATACAAGACCACCGTGTACGGTCTACCTTCTCAAACAAGCCAGGGAGGCAGGGGTAGGGAATCGATGGGACTTGTCTGTATTGCGATGGACACTTCAATGGTCTTCGGTGCCGCCCAAAATCCAGTATATAATAAGGGGAGTGCGAGCCGGGTGGTTGTCACGGGAATCGGCACGCACATCCCGCGTGCGTGTGGCACGTGTTGATGGGGCAATGACGCGTGCACTGCACGGATTGACCATGGATAAAAAAAGTGGAGAATGATGGGTTCGTAGCATGGAAAACAAAAAATTTCTACCGCAAGAACGAACAAAACCTAGATCTAATCTAGATAAAAGCCAAGATCTAATCTATTAGACATCAGCAATGAGATAGATAGGAAGTAACCCTCGTAGATCCGAAAGCGTTAACGAGATTAGATCTCGTGGTTGATGTAGTCGATCACTTGCCGATCTCAAGATCGTGTGGATGATCCTTCCGGCGTCGCGTTCCAGCAGCGCTTCCGCAGTCGGTCAAGTGGACGATCCTTCCGGCGCCGCGATTCGGCAGCGCTTCCGCAGTCGGTCACACGTGCGGAGTCGAAGTAGACCTTCCTCTCCCCGTTCCAGCGAGCAGCGGAGGTAGTAGATCTTCTCCACGGAATCCCAGTAGCACGACGGCGTGGTGGTGGTGGTGGAGTAGAGAATTCTGCAGGGCTTCGCCTATGCCTGTGCAGAAGATGGTGGAGGAGAGAGGCGGCATAGATTGGGTGTTATGGGAGCAGGGGAGGAGGGGGCGCCCCTGCCCCTCTATTTAAAGAAGGGAGGCGCCTAGGGAGGGGGAGTCCTTGTAGGACTCCCCTCCCTTGTAGGCCGGCGGATTGGAGGTGGGGGGAGGAGTCCTCCTCCCCCACGACTCCCTATCTTGACCCACCAGGACTCCTTGATCCCTATCTTGATTTTCAAGCAAACTCCAAGATATCTTCTAGAACCTTCCGGAACATTCCGAAACCTTCTAGAATCCTCATACAAACACTCCGGGACATTTCCTAACTTACAAAATGATCCCCTATATATGAATCTTATTCTCCGGACCATTCCGGATCTCCTCGTGATGTCCCGAATCCAATCCGAGACTCCGAACAACATTCGGTCTCCAACGCACATTCCATATCTGCTTAAAACAACTTCGAACCTTAAGTGTGTCACCCTAAGGTTCGTGAATATGTAGACATGATAGAGACACATCTCCTATCAATAACCATCAGCAGGACCTGGAGATCCATAATGGCTCCCACATACTCAACGATGACTTCGCGATCGATTGCACCACTTACATATGAAACTAATTCCCTTTGTCTCGCGACACTATACTTATCCGAGGTTTGCTCGTCGGTATCTCCATACCTAGTTCTACCTCGTTACTGATAAGTACTCTTTACTCGTTCCGTGATATGTCATCCCTTGTGACCTAGTCACATGCTTGCAAGCTAACTAGATGACATTCCACCGAGAGGGCCCAGAGCATATCTATCCGTCATATGGATGGATAAATCCCAATCTTGGTTCATGCGCTTCAACACATACTTTCAGAATACCCAATGACACTTTTATAACCACCCAGTTATGAAGCGGCGTTTGATGTCATCAAAGTATCCATCCGGTGATGGTGATTAACATAACCTCATGGTCGAAGGAATAGGTTACTATGTATTTGAAAGCTTACAGCAATACGAACTTAATGACTTGATCTTATGCTACGCTTACTATGGGTGTGCGTCCATCACATCATTCTCCTAATGATATAACCTTGTTATTAATCACATCCTAATGTCCATGATCAGGAAACCATGATCATCAATTAATCAACAAGCTAGTTCAACAAGAGGCTTACTAGGGACTCTCTTATGTTTACAAAACACACAAGTATTAGTGTTTCCTAATAATACAATTATAGCATGTGATGTAAACATTCATCATAAACACAAAGATATAATAATAATCACTTTTATTATTGCCTCTTGGGCATATCTCCAACAGTCTCCCACTTGCACTAGAGTCAATAATCTAGATTACATAGTAATATACCTAACACCCATGGCGTTTTGGTGTTGGTCATGCTTTGCCCTAGGAAGAGGTTTAGTCAACGGATCTGCCACATTCAGATCAGTGTGTACTTTGCAAATCTTTATGTCACTATCTCGGACATACTCGCGAATAGCGTGGAAACGTAGCTTGATGTGCTTCAGCTTGCTATGTGACCTTGGCTCCTGCGCATTAGCTATGGCACCTGTGTTGTCACAGTAGATGGCCATCGGGTCCAACGCACTGGGAACCACGCCGAGTTCAGTAATGAATTTCTTCATCCAAACGGCTTCTTGTGCAGCCTCCGAAGCAGCTATGTATTCCGATTCAGTTGAAGATTTCACCACAACGCTTTGCTTCGCACTCCTCCAGCTCACTGCAACACCATTCAAAATAAATACGTATCCCGACTGTGACTTGGAGTCATCCGGATCGGTGTTCCAACTAGCATCTGTGTAACCGTTTACAACAAGATGTTCATCACCTCCATAAGAAAGAACCATATCCTTAGTCCTATTTAGGTACTTTAGGATATTCTTGACCGCTGTCCAGTGCTCCATTCCAGGATCACTTTGATATCTGCTAGTCAAACTAACATCATGTGCTATATCCGGTCTTGTACACAACATGGCATACATGATAGAACCTATGGCCGAGGCATAGGGAATATTATTCATTTTCTCTCTATCTTCTGCCGTATCTGGACTTTGAGTTTTACTCAAGGTCTTACCTGACAACATGGGCACAAACCCTTTCTTGCAATCTTCCATTCTAAACTTCTTTAGAACTTTGTCCAAGTATGTACTTTGTGAAAGCGCTATTAGGCGTCTTGATCTATCTCTATAAATCTTGATGCCTAGAATGTATGCCGCTTCGCCAAGATCCTTCATTGAAAAACTATTATTCAAATAGGTTTTTATGCTATTAAGGAGTTCTATATCATTCCCAATCAACAATATGTCATCTACATACAGTACTAGGAATGCTACAGAGCTCCCACTCACTTTCTTGTAAATACAAGCTTCTCCATAAGTTTGTATAAATCAAAAGTTTTTGATTACTTTATCAAAACGTTGATTCCAACTCCGGGATGCTTGCTTCAGTCGATAAATGGAGCGCTGAAGCTTGCATACCTTGTGAGCATCTTCAGGATCGACAAAACCCTTGGGTTGTACCATATACAACTCTTCCTCAATGTCACCATTAAGGAACGCCGTTTTGACATCCATCTGCCAAATCTCATAATCGAAATATGCAGAAATTGCTAACAAAATCCTCAGAGACTTTAGCTTCGCTACTGGTGAGAAAGTCTCATCATAGTCAACTCCTTGAATTTGTCGGAACCCTTTCGCGACAAGTCGAGCTTTATAGATGGTAACATTACCATCAGCATCTGTTTTTCTCTTGAAAATCCATTTGTTCTCGACAGCCTTACGGCCATCCGGTAAGTCCACCAAAGTCCACACTTGGTTTTCGTACATGGATCCCATTTCGGATTTCATGGCTTCTAGCCATTTGTCGGAATCTGGGCTCACCATAGCTTCTTCATACGTCGCAGGATCATCAGCGTTGTCCACCAACATGACGTTCAAGGCAGAGTCATACCAATCAGGAGTGGTACGAACCCTCGTTGACTGCGAGGTTCAGTAGTTACTTCATTTGAAGTTTCATGATCATTATCATTAGCTTCCTCTTCAATTGGTGCAGACGGCACAAAAACATCTTCCGGTGCTGCGCTACTCTCAAATCCGAGAGAAGGTTCAATAACCTCATCGAGTTCTACTTTCCTTCCAGTCACCTCCTTCGAGAGAAACTCCTTCTCAAGAAAGGATCCATTCTTTGCAACGAAAACTTTGCCTTTGGATCTCTGATAGAAGGTATACCCAATTGTTTCTTTAGGATATCCTATGAAGACGCATTTATCCGCTTTGGGTTCTAGCTTATCAGGTTGTAACTTCTTTACATATGCTTCACAACCCCAAAATTTAAGGAACGACAACTTAGGTTTCTTACCAAACCATAATTCGTTCGGTGTCATTTCAACGAATTTAGATGGTGCCCTATTTAAAGTGAATGCGGCTGTCTCTAATGCATAGCCCCAAAATGATAACGGTAAATCTATAAGAGACATCATAGACCGAACCATATGTAAGAGAGTTCGATTACGACGTTCGGACACACCATTACGCTGTGGTGTTCCCGGCGGTGTCAACTGTGAAAGTATTCCACATTTCTTTAAATGCATGCCAAACTCATAACTCAGATATTCACCTCCGCGATCAGAACGCAGAAACTTAATCTTCTTGTTACGATGATTTTCCACTTCACTTTGAAATTCCTTAAACTTCTCGAAAGTTTCGGACTTATGTTTCATAAAGTAGACATACCCATATCTACTCAAGTCATCGGTGAAAGTGAGAACATAACGATATCCACCACGCGATGCTACACTCATTGGACCGCACACATCGGTATGTAATATTTCCAATAAGTCTGTAGCTCGCTCCATTGTACCAGAGAATGGAGTCTTAGTCATTTTTCCCATTAGACATGCTTCGCATCTTTCAAGTGATTCAAAATCAAGTGATTCAAGAAGTCCATCTGAATGGAGTTTCTTCATACGCTTCACTCCAATGTGACCAAGACGACAGTGCCACATGTATGTAGAATTATCATTCAATTTTATTCGTTTAGCATCTATGTTGTGAACATGTGTATCACTACTATCGAGATTCAGTAAGAATAAACCATTCATCTCAGGTGCATTACCATAAAAGATATTACTCATATAAATCGAACAACCTTTATTCTCGGACTTAAAAGAGTAACCGTCTCGCAATAAACAGGATCCAGATATAATGTTCATGCTTAACGCAGGCACCAAATAACAATTATTTAAATTTAAAACTAATCCCGAAGGTAGATGTAGAGGGAGCGTGCCGACGGCAATCACATCAACCTTGGAGCCATTTCCAACGCGCATCGTCACCTCGTCTCTTGCCAGTCTTCGTTTATTCCGCGGCTCCTGTTTCGAGTTACAAACATGAGCAACCGAACCAGTATCAAATACCCAAGCACTACTACGATTACTAGTAAGATACACATCTATAACACATATATCAAATATACCTTTCTTCTTGATGTTGCCATTCTTCAGATCCGCCAGGTACTTGGGGCAGTTATGCTTCCAGTGACCAGCACCCTTGCAGTAGAAGCACTCAGTTTCAGGACTAGGACCAGCATTGGGCTTCTTAGCAGGTGCGGCAGCTTTCTTGCCGTCCTTCTTGAAGTTGCCCTTGTTCTTAGGCTTGCCCCGTTTCTTGAAATTTGTGGTATTATTGACCATCAACACTTGTTGCTCCATCTTGATCTCCACTTCAGCAGTTTTCAGCATGGACGACAGTTCAGGCAACGTCTTGTTCATGCAGTGCATGTTGTAGTTCATCACAAAGTTCTTGTAACTTGGTGGCAGTGATTGAAGGAGATGGTGAATCCGCAATTCATTAGGAATCGATATTCCCAACTCTTGGAGCTTCTTAGCGTACGTAGACATGGTGAGCACGTGCTCGCTAACGGAGCTTCCCTCTTCCATCTTACAGTTAAAGAATTTCTCGGAGGCCTCATAGCTCTCCATGGCCGCGCGAGTCTCAAAAATGAGCCTGAGCTCCTTAATGATCTCGAATGGGTCATGGTGCTCAAAACGCTGTTGGAGCTCCGCTTCTAAACTGTACAGGATGGCACACTGAACTGTGGAGTAATGATTCTTCCGAGTGGCGAAAACATTCTTTTCTTCATCGGTGGCATTATCTGCAGGTGGGTCACCTAGCGGTGCATCGAGCACATAGGTCAACTGACCAGCCCTGAGGACGATCTTCAGTCCACGGAACCAGTCCGTGAAATTGCTTCCATTGTTCTTAAGTTTTTCTTTCTCTAGGAACGCATTGAAATTGATGGAGGGGGTCGCCATAATCTACAACAATTTGCAAGTAGTTTAGACTAAGTTTATGACAAATTGAGTTCAAATTTAATTATTCCACTAACTAGGTGAACTCCCACTCAAAACAACATCCCTCACATTGTCTTAGTTATTACACGAACCAAGTCCACGACACCAAGTACGATCTTCACGAGAGAAGATGTAGTTTCATCGGCGAACAATCTTCATGTTCATCATATCAATTATATGACTCATGCTCTACCTTTCGGTATTCCGTGTTCCGAGACCATGTCTGTACATGCTAGGCAAGTCAAGACAACCTTAGTTTCCGCATGTGCAAATCTGGCTTGCACCCGTTTTATGCACACGTAGAATCTATCACATCCGATCATCACGAGATGCTTCGAAACGACGAGTCTTAGCAATGGTGCCAACTAAGGGTGAACACTTTATTACTTGATATTTAGTGAGAGGGATCATCTTATAATGCTACCGTCGCAATCTAAGCAATACAAGATGCATAAAGGATTAACATCACAGGCAATTCATAATTACTGTGATATGATATTGCCTTTTCTTCTTGCGCCTTTGATCTCCATCTCCAAAGCACGAACATGATCTCCATCATCACCAGCATTGCGTCAAGGTCAGTGGCGCCGCTTCATGGTTGTCCATCATCACCAGCAACTATTACAACTACTTGGAATAAAGCTATTACAAGATGAATAGACACGCAGGTCTTAACAGAATTAAAGACAACCATTAGGCTCCTGCCGGTTGCCATATTACAACAAGGATCACTGCATACATCAAATACAATCACAATCACAATCACAATCACAATCACATGTTGGCCATATCACATCACAAAACCCCTGCAAAAACAAGTTAGACGCCTCTAATTTTCTTTGCATGTTTTACGTGGTTTGGGGCTTTCGCATAAGACCAATCTTACCTACGAACAAGGACCACAACGTTGATACAAGTGTTGTCAAGATGCTCATTGTAAATTGAATCTTAACTATGGTGGGAGAGACAGACACCCGCAAAGCCACTTGTGCAAAGCAAGTTGCACGTCAAGCGTGGAGCAAGTCTCATGTGCGATGACATGTAATGTTAGCCCGAGCCGCTTCATCCCACCATGCCGCAAGATGCAAAGTACACGCTAAGACACCAACAACAAAAGCATCAATGCCCACAAAAACATTGTGTTCTACTCGTGCAACAGATCTACGCATAGATACGGCTCTGATACCACTGATGGGTTCGTAGCATGGAAAACAAAAAATTTCTACCGCAAGAATGAACAAAACCTAGATCTAATCTAGATAAAAGCCAAGATCTAATCTATTAGACATGAGCAACGAGATAGATAGGAACTAACCCTCGTAGATCTGAAAGCGTTATAGAGATTAGATCTCGTGGTTGATGTAGTCGATCACTTGCCAATCTCAAGATCGTGTGGACGATCCTTCCGGCGTCGCGTTCCAGCAGAGCTTCCACAGTCGGTCAAGTGGACGATCCTCCCGGCGCCGCGATTCGGCAGCGCTTCCGCAGTCGGTCACACGTGCGGAGTCGAAGCAGACCTTCCTCTCCCCGTTCCAGCGAGCAGCGGAGGTAGTAGATCTTCTCCACGGAATCCCAGCAGCACGACGGCGTGGTGGTGGTGGTGGAGTAGAGAATTCTGCAGGGCTTCGCCTATGCCTGTGCAGAAGATGGTGGAGGAGAGAGGCGGCATAGATTGGGTGTTATGGGAGCAGGGGAGGAGGGGGCGCCCCTGCCCCTCTATTTAAAGAAGGGAGGCGCCTAGGGAGGGGGAGTCCTTGTAGGACTCCCCTCCCTTGTAGGCCGGCGGATTGGAGGTGGGGGGAGGAGTCCTCCTCCCCCACGACTCCGTATCTTGACCCACCAGGACTCCTTGATCCCTATCTTGATTTTCAAGCAAACTCCAAGATATCTTCTAGAACCTTCCGGAACATTCCGAAACCTTCTAGAATCCTCATACAAACACTCCGGAACATTTCCTAACTTAGAAAATGATCCCCTATATATGAATCTTATTCTCCGGACCATTCCGGATCTCCTCGTGATGTCCCGAATCCAATCCGAGACTCCGAACAACATTCGGTCTCCAACGCACATTCCATATCTACTTAAAACAACTTCGAACCTTAAGTGTGTCGCCCTACGGTTCGTGAATATGTAGACATGATAGAGACACATCTCCTATCAATAACCATCAGCGGGACCTGGAGATCCATAATGGCTCCCACATACTCAACGATGACTTCGCGATCGATTGAACCACTTACATATGAAACTAATTCCCTTTGTCTCGCGACACTATACTTATCCGAGGTTTGATCGTCGGTATCTCCATACCTAGTTCTACCTCGTTACTGATAAGTACTCTTTACTCGTTCCGTGATATGTCATCCCTTGTGACCTAGTCACATGCTTGCAAGCTAACTAGATGACATTCCACCGAGAGGGCCCAGAGCATATCTATCCGTCATATGGATGGATAAATCCCAATCTTGGTTCATCCACTTCAACACATACTTTCAGAATACCCAATGACACTTTTAGAACCACCCAGTTACGAAGCGGCGTTTGATGTCATCAAAGTATCCATCCGGTGATGGTGATTAACATAACCTCATGGTCGAAGGAATAGGTTACTATGTATTTGAAAGCTTACAGCAATACGAACTTAATGACTTGATCTTATGCTACGCTTACTATGGGTGTGCGTCCATCACATCATTCTCCTAATGATATAACCTTGTTATTAATCACATCCTAATGTCCATGATCAGGAAACCATGATCATCAATTAATCAACAAGCTAGTTCAACAAGGGGCTTACTAGGGACTCTCTTATGTTTACAAAATAGACAAGTATTAGTGTTTCCTAATAATACAATTATAGCATGTGATGTAAACATTCATCATAAACACAAAGATATAATAATAATCACTTTTATTATTGCCTCTTGGGCATATCTCCAACAGAGAAGGTAGGTGTTATCCTACCTATTCGATCACATGGGATCAATGGTTGGTGGAGACGATCCGCGTGACATTTGTGTCAGCCAATCAGGGCATAGCACCCAGAGTGAGCACATGTTTGGGATGTCCACACGTTTGGGCTTTTGTGAGATTTGTGCCAGAGAGAGGGAAAATCTATTTTCACAATCCGCCTATGGATCCACCTGTCCCATTCAAATGTCATTGCATTTGTTCTCTTTTCACAATCCACATATGGATCTACCAGTGCCGTTGCATGTGTGTTCTTTTTACTAACAACAACCAGACTCATTCCATGTGTGTTCTTTTCACATACCACATATGGATCCACCAGTGTCATTGCATGTGTGCTCTTTTTACTAACAACAACAAGAGTCATTGAAATGTGTGCTCTCTTCAGAGACCACACATGGATCCACCAGTGTCATTGCATGTGTGTTCTTTTCACTAACAACAACCAGAGTCATTGCATCTGTGTTCTTTTCACATACCACATATGGATCACCAGTGTCATTGCATGTGTGCTCTTTTCACAATCCACCCATGGATCCAATAGTGTCATTGCATGTGTGTTCTTTTTACTAACAACAACCAAAATCATTTTGCATGTGTGTTCTTTTCACATACCGCCTATGGATCCACCAGTGTCATTGCATGTGTGTTCTTTTTAGTAACAACAACCTGAGTCATTTGCATGTGTGTTCTCTTCACATCTACCTACGGATCCACCAGTGTCATTGCATGTGTGTTCTTTTCAGTAACAACAACCAGAGTAATTGCATGTGTGTTCTTTTCACATACCACATATGGATCCACCAGTGTCACTACATGTGTGCTCTTTTCATAATCCACCCATGGATCCACCAGTGTCATTGCATGTGTGTTCTTTTTAGTAACAACAACCAGAGTCATTTTGTATGTGTGTTCTTTTCACATACCACCTATGGATCCACCAGTGTCACTGCATGTGTGTTCTTTTCACTAACAACAACCAGAGTCATTGTATGTGTGTTCTTTTCACATACCACATATGGATCGACCAGTGTCATTGAAATGTGTGTTCTCTACAAAGACCACACATGGATCCACTAGTGTCATTGCATGTGTGTTCTTTTTAGTAACAACAACAAGAGTCATTGAAATGTGTGCTCTCTTCAGAGACCACACATGGATCCACCCGTGTCATTGCATGTGTGTTCTTTTCACTAACAACAACCAGAGTCATTGCATGTGTGTTCTTTTCACATACCACATATGGATCCACCAGTGTCATTGCATGTGTGCTCTTTTCACAATCCACCCATGGATCCACAGTGTCATTGTATGTGTGTTCTTTTTAGTAACAACAACCAGAGTCATTTTGCATGTGTGTTCTCTTCACATACCACCTATGGATCCACCAGTGTCATTGCATGTGTGTTCTTTTTAGTAACAACAACCAGAGTCATTGAAATGTGTGTTCTTCTCACATACCACCTATGGATCCACCAGTGTCATTGCATGTGTTTTCATTTCATAATCCACCTATGGATCCACCAGTGTCATTGAATGTGTGTTCTTTTTAGTAACAACAACCAGAGTCATTTTGCATGTGTGATCTTCTCACATACCACCTATGGATCCACCAGTGTCATTGCATGTGTGTTCTTTTCACTAAAAACAACCAGAGTCATTTTGCATGTGTGTTCTTTTCACATACCACCTATGGATCCACCAGTGTCATTGAAATGTGTGTTCTCTACAGAGACCACACATGGATCCACCGGTGTCATTGCATGTATGTTCTTTTCACTAACAACAACTGGAGTCATTGCATGTGTGTTCTCTTCACAATCCACACATGGATCCACTAGTGTCATTGCATGTGTGTTCTTTTTAGTAACAACAACGAGTGTCATTGCATGTGTGCTCTCTTCAGAGACCACACATGGATCCACCAGTGTCATTGCATGTGTGCTCTTTTTACTAACAACAACAAGAGTCATTGAAATGTGTGCTCTCTTTAGAGACCACACATGGATCCACCAGTGTCATTGCATGTGTGTTCTTTTCACTAACAAAAACTAGAGTCATTGCATGTGTGTTCTTTTCACATACCACATATGGATCACCAGTGTCATTGCATGTGTGCTCTTTTCACAATCCACCTATGGATCCACCAGTGTCATTGCATGTGTGTTCTTTTTAGTAACAACAACCAGAGTCATTTTGCATGTGTGTTCGTTTCACATACCACCTATGGATCCACCAGTGTCATTGCATGTGTGTTCTTTTCACAATCCACCCATGGATCCACTAGAGTCATTGCATGTGTGTTCTTTTCAGTAACAACAACCTGCGTCATTTTGCTTGTGTGTTCTCTTCACATACCACCTATGGATCCACCAGTGTCATTGCATGAGTTTATTTTCACTAACAACAACCAGAGTCATTTTGCATGTGTGTTCTTTTCACATACCACATATGGATCCACCAGTGTCATTGAAATGTGGGTTCTCTATAGAGACCACACATGGATCCACCAGTGTCATTTTGCATGTATGTTCTTTTCACTAACAACAACTAGAGTCATTGCATATGTGTTCTCTTCACAATCCACACATGGATCCACCAGTGTCATTGCATCTGTGTTCTTTTTAGTAACAACAACCAGTGTCATTGCATGTGTATTCTCTTCAGAGACCACACATGGATCCACCAGTGTCATTGCATGTGTGGTCTTTTCACGATCTACCCATGGATCCACCAGTGTCATTGCATGTGTGTTCTTCTTAGTAACAACAACCAGAGTCATCTTGCATGTGTGTTATTTTCACATACCACCTATGGATCCACTAGTGTCATTGAAATGTGTGCTCTCTTCAGAGACCACATATGGATCCACCAGTGTCATTGCATGTGTGTTCTTTTCAGTAACAACAACCAGAGTCATTGCTTGCGTGTTATTTTCACAATCCACATATGGATCTACCAATGTAATTGCATGTGTGTTCTTTTTACTATCAAAAACCAGAGTCATTGGATGTGTGCTCTCTTTAGAGACCACACATGGATCCACCAGTGTCATTGAAATGTGTATTATTTTCACTAACAACAACCAGAGTCATTGCATGTGTGTTCTTTTCACATACCACATATGGATCACCAGTGTCATTGCATGTGTGTGAAGGAAATATGCCGTGAGAGGCAATAATAAAGTTGTTATTATGTATTCTTTTCACTCCATCCGCGAGCATGTCATGGATGGAGATATAAAGATTTGTAAAGTGCACACGGACCTGAATGTAGCAGATCCGTTGACTAAAGTACTCCCTAGGGCAAAACATGATCAACACCAGAACTCCATGGGTGTTAGATTTATCACTATGTAAACTAGATTATTGTCTCTAGTGCAAGTGGGAGACTGAAGGAAATATGCCCTGAGAGGCAATAATAAAGTTGTTATTATGTATTCCCTGTACATGATAGATGTTTATTTTGCATGCTATAATTGTATTGATAGGAAACATCAATACATGTGTGTTTAATAAACAAAAAGGGTTCCTAGTTATGCCTCTCTTATAAACTAGCTTGTTGATTAACAAGATGATCAAGGTTTCCTGATCATGGACATTGCATGTTCTTAATAACAAGGTCACAACATTTGTGAAATGATGTGATGAACATTCATCCGAAGTATAGCATTACGATCAAGTCATTATGTTTATATTGCTATAACATCATACAAAGTAGTCTTAGTCCTTAGACCATGAGATCATGTTCATTGCTGACACCGGAAGAGTATCTTGATAACATCAAACGTCACACCGTAACAGGGTGACTATAAATGTGGGTTCAGTGCTATGAAGGTGTTATGTTGAGGCTCATGGATCAAGAGTGGAATTTGTCAATCCCGATGACGGATAGATATACTCTGGGCCCTCTCGGTGATATCACATTAAGATAGCTTACAAGCAAGTGATGTGATCACTAGAATATTATATCACGGGAACGAGAAAAGAGTGCATGTCGGTAACGAGATCAAACTAGGTATTTGGATACCGATGATCGAATCTCGTACATGTATTATATCATGAGACAAAGGGATTAAATTGCTGACGTTAAAGGTTCTCACGATCACAGAAGTCATCGTTGAATATGCAGGAGTCAGTATGGATCTCCAGGTCCCGCTTCTGATTATTGATCTGAGAGGGGTCTCAATCATGTCTGTATTATTCGCGAACCATAGGGTGACACCCTTAAGGGTTGCCAGACACCATTTAGGAGCACATATGTTCCAGACAAAAGGTTTGCAAAGCGCAAGAAATGTTTCGATAGAAACAGGAATTGTTTCAGGTGAAATTGCAGAAAGTGGTTCTGCATGTGATATTGAAATGTTGCAAGGGGTTTTATGTGAATGTTTGTTATTTAAAGTAATTAACAAAATTCTGATTAAAATAAATAAAAGAGTTTTATTAATTGAGAGTTGCATTTGATTTGGTGGAAATTAAATACATGTGAGTGGGATTTTGGGTGGAGGCCATGTTTATGTGAGTGGAGGTTCACCACATGAATGAAGGAGGGGAGGAGTCCCCCCCTCATGCGCTGGCTATGGGAGGGGAGGGGTCTCCCTCCCTCCGATATAAAGCCCCCCTCTCCCCTCTCACGAACCACACCTCCTCGTGAAGGATCTTTCTCCCCCTCTAGATATTCCCCATGGTCTCGGATTAGCGAGATACATGTTCCCGGTGGCCTTGCGTCTGGAAGGAGTTGCTGCTTCCGCTGATTCGCTGGAGCGAGGAGGTGGAGGTTGTCTGGTGGCTTGAACGTGTGTGCGAGGACAGATGCGCTGTTGATTTGCGGTGCTCGGACTTCCACATGATCTTGAGATCGGCAAGCGTACGACTACATCAACCACGAGTTCCTACTCGTTAACAAAACTCGTTGTCTTCGAGGGTAAGTTCTCCATGGATGTATGTCCACCTGTTGCTCTGTATCTAGTAGATAGATCTTGGCGTATAGTTCTCATCGTAGGAAATTTTTTGTTTTCTATGCTGCGGACCCAATAGTGGTATCAGAGCCTGATCTATGCGTAGGTGCTTTGCACAGGTAGTACACATATATTTATATGTGGGCGATGATGATCATGTTATTGCATCTTCTATGTACTTTGGATATTGGTGGCATAGTGGGATGAAGCGGCCCGGACCAACCTTACATGTCATCGTACATGAGACCGGTTCCACGACTGACATGCAACTAGTTTTGCATAAGTGGCTAGCGGTTTTCTGTCTCTCCTACTATAGTCAATATCTGATTTACAACGAGTTGCTAATAACTTGGTTATCCTCGTTGTGGTTCATGTTCGTAGGTAAGACCAGTTCTATCTCCGAAAGCCCTAAGCCACGTAAAACTTGCAATTGATAAATTAGAGGCGTCTAGTTTAGATCGTTGCTGGGCTGGTGTCTTGATATGGTATTGTTGTAAGTAGATGTATGATATATACTCTTACAACTCACTTAACGTGTAAGTTCCATAGACCTTGGCCTTACACATAAAGGAATGATAGAGATCATACCACGATGCAAATGATAGAGATCAAATGCATGGAACATATCACCTCACTTCACACATTAGATGTTAGCATCTTATATTGCTAGTTTGGCACTTTTGATAGCATTATAAGATGATCCCTCATTTAGATATCAAGATAAAATGTGTTCTTCCTTAAGTATGCACCGTTTTGTGGATCGTGTTTTGAGGCATCACGTGATGATCGGGTGTTCTCGACTCTACGCTTTCATACAACGGGTGTAAGACAGTTTTACACACGCGAATACTAAGGTTCTTACTTGACGAGCTTAGCATGTACAGACATGGCCTTGGAACATGGACCGAAAGGTTAAGCATGAGTCATATAGTTGATATGATGCCCATATAGATGCTCGCCTTTGAAGCTACACCGACTCACGTGATGATCGGACTTGGTGTAGTGGATTTGGTTCATGTAATCACCAAAAGGACACGAGGGATGTCGTTTTTGAGTGGGAGTTCATTAGTAATTTGGATTAGTTGAACTCAATCTATCATAAACTTAGTCTTTTACACATTCTGTTGTAGATGGCACCACCTGCTTTTAATTTCAATATGTTCATGGAGAAAGAGAAGCTTGCTGCGAATGGTAGCAACTTCACCAACTGGGCTATGAATTTGAGGATTCTCCTCACTGCTACACAAAAGCAATATGTTCTAGAGGCGCCGCTAGGCCCCCCACCAGCTCCTAATGCCCCTGACGAGGAAAAGAACGTCTATATAACTCGTTAGGAGGACCAAAACTTAGTTCATTGCGGCATACTGTATGGGCTAGAGCCAGAATTTCGAAAACGTTTCGAAAATGGCAATGCCTTTGATACCATGGGAGAATTGAAAATGATTTTCGATACCCATGCTGCCGTAGAGAGTTATAATGCTTCTGAAAAGTTCTTTAGCTACATGATGGAAGAGAACAGCTCCGTTAGTGAGCACGTACTCAAAATGTGTGGGTACGCCGATAAGCTTGTGTCCTTGGGAATAACGATTCCCAATGACTTAGGCATACATCGTGTTCTCCAATCTCTGCCACCTAGCTACAAGAGCTTCGTGATGAACTATAATATGCAGGGCATGAAGAAGTCTCTTCCCGAGCTTCTGTCAATGCTTAAGACTGCATAAGTGGAGATTAGGAAAGAACATCAAGTGTTGATGATCAATAAGACCACCGGTTTCAAGAAGGACAAGAAAGGCAAGCAGAAGGGAAAGAAGGGCGGCAAATCTGTTGCCGCGCCTGAAAAGAAACCCTGAGCTGGCCCTAAGTCTGACACCGAGTGTTACTATTGCAAGGGGACTGGCCATTGGAAGCGCAACTGCCCCAAGTATTTGGCAGACAAGAAGGCCAGCAAGGCAAACAAAGGTATATGTGATATACATGTTATTGATGTGTACTTGACTAGTGCTCGCAGTAGCACCTGGGTATTTGATACGGGATCGGTTGCTAATATATGTAACTCGGTTCAGGGGCTGCGGAACAAGCGACAACTAGCAAGGGATGAGGTCACGATGCGGGTCGGCAATGGATTAAGAGTTGATGTGATCGCCGTCGGAACACTGCCTCTCCATATGCCGTCGGGATTAGTTATAAACCTGAATAATTGTTATTTGGTGCCTGCACTGAGCATGAACATTGTATCCGGATCGTGTTTGATGCAAAGTGGTTATTCGTTTAAGTCTGAAAACAATGGTTGTTCGATTTATATGAATAATATCTTTTATGGTCATGCACCTATGTTGAATGGTTTATTTCTGTTGGATCTCGATAGTAGTATTATGCATATTCATAATGTTGATGCTAAAAGGATTAAACTTGATAATGATATATTTGCATATATGTGGCACTGCCGTCTAGGTCATATTGGCGTTAAACGCATGAAGAAACTCCATTCTGATGGACTTTTGGAATCACTTGATTTTGAATCATTTGATACATGTGAGCCATGCCTTATGGGCAAGATGACTAGAACGCCGTTTTCCGGTTCAATGGAACGGGCGACAGATTTATTGGAAATCATACATACTGATGTGTGTGGACCAATGAGTGTGTCGGCGCGAGGTGGATATCGTTATTTTATTACTTTCACGGATGATTTGAGTAGATACGGGTATATCTATTTGATGAAACATAAGTCTGAAACTTTTGAAAAGTTCAAAGAATTTCAGAATGAAGTGGAAAATCATCGTAATAGAAAGATCCAATTTCTGCGGTCCGACCGTGGAGGAGAGTATCTTAGTTACGAGTTTAGCACACATATGAAAGACTGTGGAATAGTTTCACAACTCACGCCTGCCGGAACACCACAACGTAATGGTGTGTCAGAACGTTGTAATCGTACTTTATTGGATATGGTTCGATCTATGATGTCTCTGACAGACTTGCCACTGTCATTTTGGGGTTATGCACTAGAAACCGCTACATTCACTTTAAATAGGGAACCATCTAAATCCGTTGAAAAGACACCGTATGAATTATGGTTTGGAAACAAACCTAAGCTGTCATTTCTTAAAGTTTGGGGATGTGATGTTTATGTGAAGAAACTTCAACCGGATAAACTCGAAGCCAAAGCGGAAAAATGCGTCTTCATAGGATACCCTAAGGAAATGATTGGGTATACCTTCTATCACAGATCCGAGGGCAAGGTCTTTGTTGCCAAGAATGGATCCTTCCTTGAGAAGGAGTTTCTCGCGAAAGGTGTGAGTAGTCGGAAGGTAGAACTCGAAGAGGTTATTGAACCTTCTCTTCATGAAATGGCGAGTAGCACAGCACCGGAAGTTGTTTCGGAGTTGACTTCACCTAATGAAGAGAGAGCTAATGATATTCATCATGAAACTCCGAAAGAGGACACTACCGAATCTCGCAGGTCAAGCAGGACACGCGCATCTCCTAAACTGTACGGCAATCCTGTTATGAATTTCATGATTGATGAAATAAATGACCCTGCGACGTATGAAGAAGCGATGATGAGCCCTGATTCCAACAAATGGCTAGAAGCCATGAAATCCGAGATGGAATCCATGTACGAAAACCAGGTTTGGACCTTAGTGGACTTACCTCACGATCGAAAGGCCGTTGAGAATAAATGGATTTTCAAAAGAAAAACTGATGCTGATGGTAATGTAACCATCTATAAGGCTCAACTTGTCGCAAAGGGGTTTCGACAAATTCAAGGAGTTGACTACGATGAGACATTCTCTCCCGTAGCGATGCTTAAGTCGGTTAGGATTATGTTAGCAATTGCTGCATATTTCGATTATGAAATATGGCACATGGATGTCAAAACTGCGTTCCTCAATGGTAATATTGAAGAAGAGTTGTATATGATACAACCTAAGGGTTTTGTCGATCCTAAGGATGCTGATAAGGTGTGCAAACTTCAGTGATCCATCTATGGACTGAAGCAAGCATCCCGGAGTTGGAATCTCCGCTTTGATGAGGTGATCAAAGAGTTTGGATTTGTCCAAACTTATGGAGAGGCTTGTATTTACAAGAAAGTGAGCGGGAGCAATGTGGCATTTCTGATATTATATGTGCATGACATATTATTGATTGGAAATGATATAGATCTTTTAAACAGTGTTAAAAGTTATCTAAAAGATTTTCGATGAAGGACCTTGGTGAAGCTTCATATATATTAGGCATTAAACTCTATAGAGATAGATCTAGACGCCTAATTGGGCTATCGCAGAGTACATACCTTGATAAGATATTAAAGAAGTTTAAATGGGCGGAAGTAAGAAGGGGTACTTACCTATCCTGCAAGGCAAGACATTGGGTAAGACTCAAAGTCCGGCTACGGCGGAAGAAAGAGAGATAATGGATAAGACCCCCTATGCCTCAGCCATAGGCTCTATAATGTATGCCATGCTATGTACAAGACCGGATGTGGCACATGCTATTAGTTTGACTAGTAGGTACCAATCTGATCCAGGTTCGGAACACTGGATAGCAGTCAAGAATATCCTTAAGTACTTGAGAAGAACTAAGGATATGTTTCTTGTATACGGAGGTGAAGAAGAGCTAGTCCCTAAGTGTTATGTCGATGCTAGCTTTGACACTGATCCGGATGACTCTAAGTCTCAATCCGGATACGTATTTCTCTTGAACGGAGCAGCAGTTAGTTGGAGGAGCTCCAAACAACCTGTGGTGGCTGGATCAACAACGGAGGCGGAATATGTTGCTGCTTCAGAAGCGGCACAGGAAGCGGTTTGGATGAAGGAGTTCATAACTGAACTAGGTGTGGTTCCTAGTGCGTTGGACCCAATGGTGATCTATTGTGATAACAATGGAGCCATAGCCAACGCCGAGGAACCAAGGTCTCACAAGAATTCCAAACATATTAAGCGCCGGTTTCACTCCATCCACGAGCATGTCAAGGATGGAGATATAAAGATTTGTAAAGTGCACACGGACCTGAATGTAGCAGATCCGTTGACTAAAGTACTCCCTAGGGCAAAACATGATCAACACCAGAACTCCATGGGTGTTAGATTTATCACTATGTAAACTAGATTATTGTCTCTAGTGCAAGTGGGAGACTGAAGGAAATATGCCCTGAGAGGCAATAATAAAGTTGTTATTATGTATTCCTTGTATATGATAGATGTTTATTTTGCATGCTATAATTGTATTGATAGGAAACATCAATACATGTGTGTTTAATAAACAAAAAGGGTTCCTAGTTATGCCTCTCTTATAAACTAGCTTGTTGATTAACAAGATGATCTTTCCTGATCATGGACATTGGATGTTGTTAATAACAAGGTCATAGCATTTGTGAAATGATGTAATGAACATTCATCTGAAGTATAGCATTACGATCAAGTCATTATGTTTATATTGCTATAACATCATACAAAGTAGTCTTAGTCCTTAGACCATGAGATCATGTTAATTGCTGACACCGGAAGACTATCTTGATAACATCAAACGTCACACCGTAACATGGTGACTATAAAGGTGGGTTCAGTGCTATGAAGGTGTTATGTTGAGGCTCATGGATCAAGAGTGGAATTTTTCAATCCCGATGACGGATAGATATACTCTGGGCCCTCTCGGTGATATCACATTAAGATAGCTTGCAAGCAAGTGATGTGATCACTAGAATGTTATATCACGGGAATGAGAAAAGAGTGCATGTCGGTAACGAGATCAAACTAGGTATTTGGATACCGATGATCGAATCTTGTACATGTATTATATCATGAGACAAAGGGATTAAATTGCTGACGTTAAAGGTTCTCACGATCACAGAAGTCATTGTTGAATATGCAGGAGTCAGTATGGATCTCTAGGTCCCGCTTCTGATTATTGATCTGAGAGGAGTCTCAATCATGTCTGTATTATTCGCGAAACATAGGGTGACACACTTAAGGGTTGCCGGACACCATTTAGGAGCACATATGTTCCAGACAAAAGGTTTGCAAAGCGCAAGAAATGTTTCGATAGAAACCGGAATTGTTTCGGGTGAAATTGCAGAAAGTGGTTCTGCATGTGATATTGAAATGTTGCAAGGGGTTTTATGTGAATGTTTGTTAATTAAAGTAATTAACAAAATTCTGAATAAAATAAATAAAAGAGTTTTATTAATTGAGAGTTGCATTTAATTTGGTGGAAATTAAATACATGTGTGTGGGATTTTGGGTGGAGGCCATGTTTATGTGAGTGTAGGTTCACCACATGAATTAAGGAGGGGAGGAGTCCCCCCTCATGCGCCGGCTATGGGAGGGGAGGGGTCTCCCTCCCTCCTATATAAATCCCCCCTCTCCCCTCTCACAAACCACACCTCCTCATGAAGGATCTCTCTCCCCCTATAGATATTCCCCATGGTTTCAGATTAGCGAGATACATGTTCCTGGTGGCCTTGCGTCTTGAAGGAGTTGCTGCTTCCGCTGATTCGCTGGAGCGAGGAGGTGGAGGTTGTCCGGTGGCTTGAACGTGTGTGCGAGGATGGATGCACTGCTGATTTGCGGCGCTCGGACTTCCACACGATCTTGTGATCGGCAAGCGTACGACTACATCAACCACGAGTTCCTACTCGTTAACAAAACTCGTTGTCTTCGAGGGTAAGTTCTCCATGGATGTATGTCCACCCGTTGCTTTGTATCTAGTAGATAGATCTTGGCGTATAGTTCTCATTGTAGGAAATTTTTTTGTTTTCTATGCTGCGGACCCAATAAACACTGTGTCTTCTTCTTTACAGGTCATCTATCGAGCTACGGCTATTCTCCGATCATGGACTACTCTCGAGCGTATGGACCTCCGCCACTTATTTGTGGAGGGGTGTACGCGATTGGAGGACACGGCGAGGGATATTTTGTCCCGACATGGATGGCTGCGTTATCTCCGTATAGATCAACATTAGCTGGAGGCGCTTGTTCTTATTACTATGATTTGTAATCTTTTTTACCATTGGACCTATCGTGTGTGGTTGAACGGTTGTGTGCATCCTAGTTATGCAGAGGCCGGGTGTAAACATTGCCATAAGTAATATATGCGCCCATTTCCAAAAAAAAAACTAAGTATTCCATCCATCTTAAAATAAATATCACGGATTTTTCAAAGTTTGGATGTATCTAGACACTAGTATGTAGTATATAGATACCTCCAATTTTTGACAAATTCCTGACATCTATTTTGAGAAGGAGCGAGTAGTAAAAATTTAATGGCTACTTATCACTACAACTTGGCATGGTCGGCACCGTCGTCATTGCCCGGACCACTTCAGAGACATTGTTTAGGCCAACCATCAGTTGAGTCGAGGCGGAGAAGGCTTGTGTCCGTCCGAGTCCATGGCAGAAACCATGGCGTCAAGGGGAAAGTCTATGGCGGTGTCATATTTCGAGGGAGCCGACTGGTAGCATTGCGTCTCTTGATGGATGCATTAGAGCTAAGAGGAGTGCTATTTAAGGGACCTAGCTCTCTCTGTTAGAATAAGAGTCCGTTACGACTTATTTTAGAGTTTGCTTGTATTTCAAGTTAGGGTTAGCCGCCAGCCCCTCATATATACCCCTTGTAATCTCCAAACTATGTATCAATCAAGAGACAAATATTATTCTACATGGTATCAGACTAAACCGATCTAGGGCATGTCGCCGCCCACCCCGCCACCACCCCGCCGCCGCCCGGCTACTTCGAGCGGCGTGCAAATCTCGCCGCCTCCAAACTCGCCGCCGCTATGGCGCAATCCTCCTGCTCTATCCCCACCCAAAACCTAGCAAATCCTACCCCACCCACCATCCAATATGCCGATACAATTCAAGGTGTTAGTCCTTTTATCCCTGTTACTTTAGATCTTCCCAAGCACAACTACTACCATTGGCGCCACCTCTTCGAAGTTCATCTAGGCCGCTGCAATCTCCTCGTCCACATCGACGCCAACTCCGTTCCCTAGCCTTCGGATCCTTGCTGTGTAAAGGATGATCTCGCCATCATCCAATGGATCTACCAATGGGTGTCCACCGAGATCATCAATCTCGTCTTCCGCGATGCCTCCAATGCCGCCACGCTCTGGGCGGCCCTCCGTCAACTGTTTCAAGACAACGTCGACGCCCGCGTCAACACTCTGCACACCGAGCTCCGAGCTCCGCACACCATCCAAGGTGACTCCCCTGTGGGGGTTTATTGTCAGCGGCTCAAGTCCCTCGCCGATGAGCTCTGCGAACTCGGCGACCCCATCGATGACCGCCAACTCATCAATGTTCTTCTCGTCAGACTTGGTGAACGTTTTGAGAAGCAAGCCTCCTTCATCCCCATGATGCGTCCACGGCCCTCCTTCTCCGAGGTTCGCTCCATGCTTCAATGGGCCGATCGTGCCATCACTACCAAGGAGGCTCATCCCCAAGTCTTTGCGGCCATCCAACGCCCTCCGGCTCCAGCACCACCACCGCCGCCTCCTCCTGCACCAGTGCAACCACCTCCAGGATGACGCCCCAGCCCCAACTACCGTGGCACACAGCCAATCTCTTACCGTCCTCCACGACCCTCGGAACCATCGGCTCCTTCAGGCTCGCCACCAGCTCCGGCTCCTCCACCGGCTCCAGCACCTCCAGCATCGCCGAACTACCGCCCACCTCATGATCCGTGGACCGGCCTTGTGCAGGCCTGGCCCATGCCCTGGGTGTCTCCGTCTCCAGTCGGCGCTCCACCCGCTTACACAGGCTCCCGGATGCCGGGCATGCGCCCGCACACCGGCTCCCCCGGACTACTTGGTCTGCGCCCTCCATCGCAGGCCTATGTCGCTGCTCCATCCAACTACCCCTACAGTGCACCGTCACCAATGAACTACAACACCTCAATAGGCGGCAACTATCCGATGTACTAGCTTCCGCCGCCACCGCTCGCTTCAGCGCCGCCGACTGCACCAACCTCGTTTCCTGCGACAACCCCTAGCTGGGACCAAGCCGCGTTCCTCTAGGCCATGAACAACTTTGCTGCTCAAGGAAACTCAGGTATGGATTGGATTTTCGATTCTGGTGCATCTAGTCATATGTCTAATTCGCGTAATATGCTGTCATCGTGCACTTCCTCACCTTTTTCCTCTATTACTCTTGGAGATGGTTCTTTAATCCCTATCCATTGTGTTGGTCAAACCCATCTTCCATCCACCACCAAACCACTTCTTCTTCGCGATGTTCTTGTTGCCCCTGCCCTAATTAAAAACTTAATTTCTGTTCGCCAATTTACACGTGATAATCCTGTCACTGTCGAATTTGATCGTTTTGGCCTATCTGTGAAGGATTACATGACCAAGGCGGAGATCGTACGCTTCAATAGTTCTGGAGACCTATACTCTGTCAACGGCGCACCCACCACCGCTCAACCCTCCTCCATGGCTGCTTTAGTGGATTTATGGCATCAACGACTCGGACATCCTCAAGCTGCCACACTATCCAATCTTCTTAGTGAATTTTCAATTTTATGTAATAAAGATTATCATGATACTTCAGTTTGCGAGTCATGTCAATTAGGCAAACATGTTTGTCTTCCCTTTAGTACCTCCCAATCTTCTAGCACTTTTCCCTTTGAATTACTACATTGTGATTTATGGACCTCTCCACATGAAAGTTTTTTGGTTTCAAATACTATCTTGTTATTCTTGATGATTTCACACACTTTATTTGGACTTTTCCTATGCGCAACAAATCTGATGTCCACACAATATTTCTCAATTTTTAACGATATGTAGCAACTCACTTTTTTTGCCCATAAAATTTATTCAATGCGATAATGGTAAAGAATTTGACAATAATCGAAATAGAAATTTCTTCCTTAGTCATGGCATCCTTCTTCGTTTTTTCCTGTCCCTATACCTCTCCTCAAAACGGCAAGGCCGAACGAGCTCTCCGAACAATTAATGATATTATTCATACACTTTTAATTCACACATCTATGCCTCCTAGATATTGGGCTGAGGCCCTACGCACTGCAACTTATCTTCTCAATATTCGACCAACTAAATCCAATCTCCATAACACTCCCTATTTTTCTCCTTTTAGATGTCATCCCGATTACTCTGAGCTTCGTGTTTTTGGTTGCCTTTGCTTCCCTAACATGTATGCCCAATCACCAAATAAACTAGCCCCCCGATCCATCTCCTGCGTGTTTCTTGGTTACACCGATGAACATAAAGGTTTTCGTTGCCTTGATCTCCTCTCTGGCCGTATGCACATCTCTCGACATGTCACTTTTGCTAAAAATGTTTTTCCTTTTTCACAACGTCACACGTCATCCGAGACCGACACTTCTACCATGACTTCCACACCGCATCGACCCACCTTCAATCCTCTCTACATCACACCTTCAATACCATGACTTCCACACTCCTCCCCGACCCCTGCCGCGGCAGCCGAAACATCTGCAAATCCTGCCGCGGCAGCATGCGATAACACCGCGGCAGCGGGCTCTGTCGCGGCAGCCGATTTGGCTGAAAACGCTGCCACGACAGACTTTCCTGCTATGCCTCCCGACCCTGCCTCTACAATGCCCGCATCCTCCGTTGCGCCGGGCAATTCTTCCCCGTCCTCTCTTCAACCTCCCGCACGTGTTGTTCCTATCACTAAACCCACTAATGAATACATCATGCGCACACGTGCAAAATCCTGATTTAAATTGCCTACTCAAAAATTAAATCTTAATGTTACTCCATCTATATCTCCCATTCCCAAATCTTATAAATCATCTCTTCTTGATCCCCACTAGACTTCTGCTATGCGAGATGAATTTCAAGCTCTCATAGATAAGAAAACTTGGCAACTCGTCCCTCGTCCTCCTGGTGCAAATGTTGTTTCTGGTAAATGGGTTTTTCGTCAAAAATTTCACTCCGACGGTTCTCTCTCTCGTTATAAAGCTCGTTGGGTCTGTCGAGGCTTCTCTCAACAACACGGTTTCGATTACGATGAAACCTTTTCTCCTGTAGTTAAACCCAACACAATTCGAACAGTTCTTAGTCTTGTAGTCACTTCCTCTTGGCCTATTCATCAACTTGACGTTAGAAATGCTTTCTTACATGGATCACTCAATGAAACCGTCTATTGCCAGCAACCTTTAGGATTCGAAGACTCCATTAATCCAAATCATGTTTGCCTCCTTCAAAAATCTCTATATGGTCTTAAACAAGCTCCTCGTGCATGGTTTCAACGTTTCTCTACTTTTATTCTCACTATCGTATTTCATCCTTCACCCTCAGATTTCTCTCTTTTTGTTTATCGCCACAACTCTCAAACTGCCTATCTTCTCTTATATGTCGATGATATAGTTTTAACAGCTCCTTCTCAACATTTTCTTGATCACATCATCTCTTTATTACGATCAGAGTTCTCCATGACTGATCTTAGACTTCTCCATCACTTCTTAGGAAGAGCTGTCACTCGTGATTCTCATGGTTTATTTCTTTCACAACGTCAATATATTTTAGATCTTCTCACTAAATCTGGCATGCTTGACTGTCAACCTTCTAAAACTCCTGTAGACACTACAACTAAGCTTTCTTCTTCTGGTGATGTCTTCTTCGATGCCACTCTTTATTGTAATATAACTGGTGCTTTACAATATCTTACTCTTACTCGCCCAGAAATTTCCTTTGCTGTCCAACAAGCCTGTCTATATATGCATGATCCTCGAGTTCCCCATTATAATCATGTCAAACGTGTCCTTCGCTATCTCAAAGGTACCTTAGACCATGGTCTGCACATTTATTCATCATCTCCACACACTTTGACAGCATACTCCGATGCCGACTGGGCTGGTTGCCCGGATACTCGTCGATCCACATCCGGATACTGTGTTTTTCTTGATAACAACTTGATTTCATGGTCTTCGAAACGGCAGGTTACAGTTTCACGTTTGTTTGCAGAGGCCGAGTACCGTGCAGTGGCACATGCTGTCGCCGAAACGGTTTGGTTGCGTCAGCTTCTCTCGGATCTCTGTTGTCCTGTCCAGCAGGCTACTGTGGTTTATTGTGATAACATTTCCACCGTTTATATGTCCAGCATTCTGTACAGCATCGACGGACCAAGCATATCGAGATTGACATACATTTCGTTCGGGAGAAGGTGGCTCTTGGACAAGTTCGAGTTCTACATGTTCCTACTACTACGCAGTTTGCGGACATCTTCACCAAGGGTCTGCCTACATAATCGTTTACCACATTCGTTTCAGTCTCAACGTTGGTGAACCCACATTGACACCGCGGGATGTTAGAATAAGAGTCCGTTACGACTTGTTTTAGAGTTTGCTTATATTTCAAGTTAGGGTTAGCCGCCGGCCCCTCATATATACCCCTTATAATCTCCAAACTATGTATCAATCAAGAGATAAATATTATTCTACGTTCTCAAATACCTCTTCGGGCTCTTGCGCTCGCCCCCTCGCAGGCGACGGAGGGCTGAACCCAGCGTGAGCCTCCTGTCCTCCGCCTCTATCAGTGGAAGCCGGCGGTGGCACCCTTCTTTTACCCGCACGCGTGGTGGACTGCGCACGGCCGGCGGTGGTGCGCTGTGGGGAATGATTCGAGCTTGAGCCGGCAGTGGCAACTCGCCGTGGCGTAGCTTCCGGGCACTTGTGCGGGAGCCACAGGCGGACGGACCTTGCGTGATAGCAGGTGGTGGAGGCGCTTGGGGCAAGGAGGTTGCAGCCCCAGATATTGGCCCTCGTGGCTGCTAATTGGTTATAGAAGTATTTTACTTACCTTGCAAACCAGAAATCTTCTAGTCCCTCCGACCCATATTAGTTGACTTAAGTTTGTCTATATTCGAATGTAAGTAGACATATTTTACTATGGACCGGAGGGAGTAAACTGATTAGAAAAGTAATAACCAGCGTACATATTTGAGCTTGTTGGAATCTTGTTTTGATATGTCCAGCTGATTATTATTTGATGACCAGGTATTCTCGTTGGTTTGGTTATGAACTAGGATGACATTCTCATGTACTCCCTTCATTCAGAAATATAAGACATTTTAGTTTGGTAAAATATATCTAGAGGTTTTTTAGTATATAGGTTCACTCCGAATCTCTACGAACCTATACACTAAAGATATCTAGATATATTCGATTCATAAAGCAAAAACGTCTTATATTTTTGAACGGAGGAAATATGTGTGAAGATGCGACAAACATTGTGTACTAATTTGTCAAGACATGTTGAACAATTAGCCGAGGAATAGCTGTGTGAATAAAAACTCAACGTGCGAATAGCTTTGATTTGATTGGCCTCTCAACATGGGATATCAACTCAATTAGCTGAGGCTCTTCTGTATTTTCTTCCGAGGATGGCTGTCTGAATAAAAATTGGAAATAACTGACTAAGAGGCCAGAAAGGCTTTGAGATTGATAACGCTACGTGTCAAACGGACAACCGGGTCCACGATCGGATAGTACGACCCAGGGTCGTATAAGATTTCCCTCCTGGTAGAAAATCTTATACGACCCTGGGTCGTATGCTCCTTCGCTTGACCAACTCGATAGGCTGACACCTGGCAACGCGGATCTCAAAGCAAACAACCCACTTATCCCCAAATCCCAATTACTGCTGGTTCTCCCCCGCACCGTCTTGCCTCCGCTCGACGCCACAGGTGCCCCGCCGGCACGGTCCTTCCGCTACTCGATGCAATCGGTGGCTCCCGCCGGTGATCCCCCTGCCGTTGCACCCCTGCATGCCCGCCGTGGATTAGCCCCGCGGTTCTAATTCCGCTTCGCGGTTCTGGCCGGGATCGGATTGGTCGGCAGCCAGTCGATGGGGGAGGACGGCGCCGCGCCATTGGTGGAGGGGATGCTGGTGTGTGCTCGGCGCTGGAACTGGTCGATGTTCCTCCGGCGCTCGCGGCACGACTCCCCTGCTCGTTGTGATGCCTATCTACGCATGCCAATTGAAGTGCCTCTGAACTCTCTGTTCATTGTGTGCCACTCCATCAGATGTTGTTTCGTTTAGCAAGACGACACTATCACGATATCAACTCTCTTTGTGAATCGTTGTGTGAATAAAAACTCAACGAGGGAATAGCTGTGATTGTATTGCCCTCTGAATGTGGGATATCAACTCAATTAGCTGAGGCTCTTCTGTATTTTTCTTCCAAGGATGGATGTCTGAATAAAAATTGGGGAATAACTGACTAAGAGGCCAGAAAGGCTTTGAAATTGATAACGCTACGTGTCAAACGGACAACCGGGTCCAAGATCGGATAGTTCGACCCAGGGTCGTATAAGATTTCCCTCCTGTTGTACGGAAGAAATCTTATACGACCCTGGGTCATACGCTCCCTCGCTGGACCAACTTGATAGGATGACACCTAGCAACGCGGATCTCAAAGCAAACAACCCACTTATCCCCAAATTCCCAATTACTGCTGGTTCTCCCCGCACCATCTTGGCTCTGCTCGACACCATAGGTGCCCCGCCGACACGGTCCTGCCTCTACTCGATGCAATTGGTGGCTCCCGCCAGCGATCCCCCTACCGTTGCACCCCTGCCCGCCGTGGATTACCCCGCGGTTCTAATTCCTCTTCGCGGCTCTGGCCGGGATCGGATTGGTCGGCAGCCGGTCGATGGGGGAGGACGGCGCCGCGCCATTGGTGGAGGGGATGCTGGTGTGTTCTTGGCGCTGGAACTGGTCGATGTTCTGCCGGCGCTCGCGGCACGACTCCCCTGCTCGCTGTGATGCCTATCTACGCATGCCAATTGAAGTGCCTATGAACTCTCTGTTCATTGTGTGCCACTCCATCAGATGGTGTTTCGTTTAGCAAGACGACACTGTCACGGTATCAACTCTCTTTGTGAATCGCTGTGTGAATAAAAACTCAACGTGGAATAGCTGTGATTGTATTGGCCTCTAAACGTGGGATATCAACTCAATTAGCTGAGGCTCTTCTGTATGTTTCTTCCGAGGATGGCTGTCTGAATAAAAATTGGGGAATAACTGACTAAGAGGCCAGAAAGGCATTGAGATTGCTAACGCTACGTGTCAAACGGACAACCGGGTCCACGATCCGATAGTACGACCCTAGGTCGTACGCTCCCTCGCTGGACCAACTCGATAGGCTGACACCTAGCAACGCGGATCTCAAAGCAAACAACCCACTTATCCCCAAATTCCCTATTACTGCCGGTTCTCCCCCCACCGTCTTGCCTCTGCTCGACACCACAGGTGCCCCGCCGGCACGGTCCTGCCTCTGCTCGACACCACAGGTGCCCCGCCGGCACGGTCCTGCCTCTACTCGACGCAATCGGTGGCTCCCGCCGGCGATCCCCCTGCCGTTGCACGCCTGCCCACCGTGGATTAGCCCCGCGGTTCTAATTCCGCTTCGCGGCTCTGGCCGGGATCGGATTGGTCGGCAGCCGGTCAATGGGGGAGGACGGCGCCGCGCCATTGGTGGAGGGGATGCTGGTGTGTGCTCGGCGCTGGAACTGGTCGATGCTTCGCCGGCGCTCGCGGCACGACTCCCTGCTCGCTGTGATGCCTATCTATGCATGCCAATTGAAGTGCCTCTGAACTCTCTGTTCATTGTGTGCCACTCCATCAGATGATGTTTCGTTTAGCAAGACGACAATGTCACGATATCAACTCTTTTGTGAATCGATGTGTGAATAAAAACTCAACGTGGAAATAGCTGTGATTGTATTGGCCTCTGAACGTGGGATATCAGCTCAATTAGCTGAGGCTCTTCTGTATTTTTCTTCCGAGGATGGCTGTCTGAATAAAAATTGGGGAATAACTGACTAAGAGGCCAGAAAGGCTTTGAGATTGATAATGCTACGTGTCAAACGGACAACCGGGTCCACAATCGGATAGTACGACCCAGGGTCATATAAGATTTCCCTCCTGTTGTACGGAAGAAAATCTTATAGAGCTGTGGGTCGTACGCTCCCTCGCTGGACCAACTCGATAGGCTGACACCTCGCAACGCGGATCTCAAAGCAAACAACCCACTTATCCCCAAATTCCCAATTACTGCTGGTTCTCCCACACCGTCTTGCCTCTGCTCGACGCCACAGGTGCCTCGCCGGCACGGTCCTGCCTCTACTCGACGCAATCGGTGGCTCCCGCCGGCGATCCCCCTGCCGTTGCACCCCTGCCCGCCGTGGATTAGCCCCGCGTTTCTATTTCCGCTTCGCGGCTCTGGCCAGGATCAGATTGGTCGGCAGCCGGTCGATAGGGGAGGACGGCGCCGCACCATTGGTGGAGGGGATGCTGGTGTGTGCTCGGCGCTGGAACTGGTCGATGTTCCGCCGGCGCTCGCGGCACGACTCCCCTGCTCGCTGTGATGCCTATCTACGCATGCCAATTGAAGTGCCTCTGAACTCTCTGTTCATTGTGTGCCACTCCATCAGATGGTGTTTCGTTTAGCAAGATGACACTGTCACGATATCAACTCTCTTTGTGAATCGCTGTGTGAATAAAAACTCAACATGGAAATAGCTGTGATTGTATTTGCCTCTGAACGTGGGATATCAACTCAATTAGCTGAGGCTCTTCTGTATTTTTCTTCCGAGGATGACTGTCTAAATAAAATTTGGGGAATAACTGACTAAAAGGCCAGAAAGGTTTTGAGATTGATAACACTACGTGTCAAACGGACAACCGGATCCACGATCGGATTGTATGTCCCAGGGTCGTATAAGATTTCTGTACTAGCTGGTTTCTTGTTGTATCATGATAATCAAGTCACCAATATCGATCGAGTCATGCCCTGGGAAAAATGAAGACGCACATAATCTGTAATACTATATCAGACCAGGACCCTGCTCAGCTTTTACTCGCATGTCCTCGGTGTGCCTTCCATGCTCGACCGTCACCGTCTACAAAGCATGTTGTCTCATACATCCTACTTCGGCCAGGTGTCCTGCCTGTCTTCCGGTGGCCGGCGACTACATGTCTTCCGGATTAGAGCAAGTACAATAAGCTTAATCAGCAGGCTATAAGAGGTTTCATGTCATTTAAAAGCCTAGGTGGAAGAGAGAAAAAAAAAGAGAGAGGAAAGCGGGTGCTTCACGTATAGCGGCTCTAGCAAAGAGACCGAGAGAAAAAGTCTTTACATGCAGCCTAGGCCCAATAGCATGTGTGCTTTACAGAAATAAATTTTAAATAAAGTTCATCTAATAGCCACCTAATAGCTAGTTTATTGCATGGATGGGCTTTTATATTAGCTATAGATGATGTGGCATATGTATAGCCGGCAACGGGCTATATTATTAACCTTGCTCTTAGGGTCAAGAATACGGGGACTCTATCTCCAAGATCGATCGGTTTATGAGACGCTGGCCAGCGCCGGCTCTGGACCATGGCAACCTTGTGCCATGGCCAAGGCCCATGCTAACAGGAGCCCATAATTTACTAGTTCTCTAAACTATAAATCCTACATATCTCTAAAGAAAAGACACAGCCCAAGCGCCGTCCAGAAAGCCGAGCGAAGACAAACGAGAACGACTCCTCAGTCAAAACGGCACGATTGACGCCGGTTGCCGCTTGGACTCCTTTTTCGGTTCCATTCGATCGGACCATCTCCTTGGTCCTGTCTCCTCGTTGGCACTTGGCAGGTCGGCAATTTGGCAGACGGCAATTTTTGATGAGCCGACAACCCGACTCCCGACTTACACCTGCAGCTGTCCCTGCACTCCTGCTCACGTCGCGTGCATGGTGCCGGTGTGCCTGCGTCCGGAGTAAATCACTCAGGCTTCAGTTCTCTTGTCTCCCTTGCTCGCGTGCTGCCTCCCGGTAGGCTTCAATCCCATCTGTTGCAATCACTAGGCTAGCAAATTGCTCCCCCGTTTTAAAATATAAGATGTTTAGGTTCACGAAGAAAATATATCTAGACTTTTTTAGTGTGTGGATTCATTTCAAACCTGAGTGAACCTACATAGTAAAAAAGTCTAGATACATTTGCTTCACAAAGCTAAAACATCTTATATTTTGTACGAAAGGAGTAGCTTCAATTAATTTGGCATTAGCACATCTCAAGGGAGAAAAAAGTAGCTAGTTCAATTAATTGTAACATGATGAAAAGTGTTAGGACTTAGTGTTGGGGATATACTTTCC